>PVJS01038153.1:0-19557 GCA_004027185.1 Glis glis
CCAAAAAAAAAAAAAAAAAAAAAAAAAAACTGAAAGGGGCTGGGGGTGAAGCTCAGGTGTAGAATGCCCCTGGGTTCAATTCCCAGTGCCATGAAAAAAATACCCACAAAAAACAAAAAGGGCCGGGTGCTGTGGTGAATGCTTGTAATCCCAGCACTTGGGAGGCTGAGACAGGAGGATTGCAGGTTCACGGCCAGCCTCAGCTACATAGTGAGGCCCTCCACAACTTAGTGGGATCCTGTTTCAAAGAAATAATAAAAGGGCTGGGGATGTAGCTCAGAGGTAGAATGCCCCGGGTTCAATCCCCAGTGCCGAAAAAAAAAAAAAAAAAAAGGTGGCATGTGGCCTAACCACAGGCCTTGCTGGCTGTAGTTCACTCCTGCTCCCTCTGAGCCTGCTAGTCTGCCGGAAGCCTTCCAGGACCCTGCTCGTAGTCCAGACTCTTCATCCAGGGCCTCTCAAAGCCCGTGTATACTGCCCCCAACCCCCACTGACACCTGGGTTCAGGAACTCAGGGGTGAGTCTTTCTCCCTGTGAGCCCAACTGGGGAAGGCCTCTGTCTTCTTCACCATCTTATCCCCCAGGTCTGCCGAGCACCAAGGAGATGTTCAGTACTGTGGAATCACCTAACAACTCCCCCTTCCTGCCCCACCCCTGTACCCTCTGACCCCTTGAACCCTGCGTGTGGGGTGGGAGGGTACTGGGATTGAATCTGGAGGAGCTCTATCTTTGAGTTACACCTCCAGCCCTTTTATTTATTTATTTTGGTACTGGGGATTGAACCCACGGACATTCTACCTCAGAGCTTCACACTCAGTCCTATTTATTTTTATTTTGAAACAGGGTCTCGCAAGTTGGATGTGGTAGTGCTTGTAATCCCAGTATTTGGGAGGCTGAGACAGGAGGATCGCAGGTTCACAGCCAGCATCGGCAACTTGTGAGGCCCTCTGCAACTTAGTGAGACCCTGTTTCAAAATAAACAATAAAAAATCGAGCTGGGGGTGGAGCTCAGCGGTAGAATGCTCCTGGGTTCAATCCCCAGTACAAACAAACAAGCAAGCAAACAAAGAAACAAACAAACAAGGTCACACTAGGTTGATGAGAGTCTCACTGCTTGCTGAGGCTGTCCTTGAACCTGCGATCCTCCTGTCTCAGCCTCCCAAGAACTGGGATTACAAGTGTGCACCACCAAACCCAGCTGCTCTTTTTTATTTTGAAACAGGATCTTGCTCAGTTGCTGAAGGGTCTCGCTCAATTGCTGAGGCTGGCCTCAAACCCACAATCCTCCTGTCTCAGTCTCCTAAGTACTAGGATTATAAGCGTGCACCACCGCACCCAGTGAAACCCTCCAGCCTTTATGCCTTTGCTGATCCCGTGCCCGGTGGTTGGACTCCCCCTCCACCACCTTCAAGGCACCTCTCAGTGTACAACTCCTTTCCTCCAGGCAGTCTCTTGGATTCCCTGAGCCCCTGGCCTGAGGCCATCTGTCCCTCCTCAGTACTCCCACAGCTCCTGCTGCTGCCGCCGCCCTTCCTACAGGGCCACTCCATACCTCCTTTTATAATCAGCCCAGACTGACAAATGCTGAGCCGTCTGTTCTGGGCATGGCTCACTGTGCTGGGCCACAGGAGTGAGCAAGATTGCCAGGGTCTCTGCCCACATGGTGCTGCCAGTTTAGGGAACCTGAGCTTGGCAGACTAGATCTGATTTGTTCCTCTCTGGGCCTCAGAGCCAACCCAGGACCTGGCATAGAGCAATTGGGAGCAGGTTCTCCCAGATGTCTAACTCAGAGTCCTGCTCTAGAACTCAGTGCCCTTTGTGCCCTCTCATGCTCGTGCCAATCTGAGGCCAGGTCCTTTCCCATTGGGTCCCTCTTCACCTTGACATAAACCAGTGTTCTCCGGACCACTTGCAGATGTCTCCTCAACACGTCTGGTGTTCAATGTGTGTCACAGGCCAAGGAGCCTCACATTAGGGACAGTCACTAGGAAAAGACTTTGACCTTGGAGATGGAAGTACCAGGTACTCCTATCAGGTAAAGGGTGTGGAGCAGAGGCTCTTTGGGACCCAAGTGTCCTGCTCTGATAGGGACCATGGGGTCTGGTCTGAGAAGAGTCTGGGGATCAGGAGCCCAGCATGGTTGAGATCTCAGGAAGGACTGGCCCAGGTACTCACAAGATATCGCGCCTGATGGTCTTGACGAAGATCCGGATGAAGCGCCAGCCGCCAGACCCCAAGTAGAGAAGTAGCAGGGAGAACCCCACCTGGGTCCAGGGCAATTTCAGCACCAGCTTGGAGAACAGCAGCAACCCCACCAGACTTGCCCCGAGCAGCATTGTGGCCTGCAGGCACAAGGTGGTCAGGGGACCCAAACATCTATGTCCCCGGGGTACGCACCTCCCAGCAACCACTTCATTGTTATTCCAAAGGGTCAACCTGTGGTGAGGCTTAGCTACCCTAAGTGGGGTGGCTGAGGGCAGGGTCCCTTTTGAAGCTTGGGTCCCATGGTAGGCTGCAAGGCCATTCTAGCCTCTAGTCCTATCTTGGACTACCACTCTCCAAGTGACCTTGGGCAAATTCCTTTCCCACTTGAGGCCTCAGCCTCCAGCTCTATGCAATGGATTAGTGAAATCTGTTCTCAGAACTTTTCCAGCCCAAACAGGGTAGTTCACTCACCTACCTCCAATATGCCTTGGGGTGGGTACTGCAGCTCAACTCCCCACCCAGAGACCCAGGGAGATTCTGGCGATGACCAGGCCAAGCTGCAACACCCAAAGGGGCAGCTTCCTGGGAAGGAGCCCTACTAAGTCCCTGCCTGTGGGCTCCGGCAGCATCCTGCCTCGACTGGTCGGTAGAGGGCGACCCAGCAAACAGGTTAGAACGCCGAGGTGCCCAAGAGGAGACCGCCCAGGTGGGGAGAGGGTCTTGAAGGCGCCCCCCACTCCCCCACTCAGATGATTCTTTGAGGTATCGGGCTTAGGGTGGGGGAACGGCTGACTGTGCTGCAAGGGTTGGGCTGAAATTAGGACTCTTGGACTCTCTATACCTGGCTCTTTGTGGACTTGCTCAAGGGGACAACTGAAAGGACTCGGTTTTTCTTAGGGGTTTCCTCTTCTTGGGAGGAGGCGAAGGTCAAGTCTGTGAAGTAGCCTGAAAGCCTCTGAGCTAGGATGGGGGCATGGGCTGGAGCACAGGGAGCCCTTACAGACCTCCTCTTCCCGAAGAAAAGCAGAACCCAGAGGTGGGGGCGGGGGAGTTAAACCAGCGCCCCCAACCCCAATGCCGGTTCTCCAAGGTCCTCAGACCTCTGGCCTCCCAGACCCTCCGAAGCAGAGGGTAGGAACCCTTCCAGGAAAGTTGGGGACTGGGACAAGGAGAGGAGGGGGTGCCCAGTTCCCTAGGGCCCCGTTCCGGGTCCTACGGAACGACCTCACTCCTATAGACAGGCGGGGTGGCAGAGCGGCTGGCAGGGAGACAGAGCAGCAGGGCGCGCCCCTCACCCCAGGCCCGCGCCGCAGTCTCTCTTCCATACACCACCGTCGCGTTCCCCCGCCCTAGAACCCACCGGCCCCGCCTTAGCTCACCCGGCGTCGGCCCCGCCGCGCGGTGCCCAGTCCAGATGCGGCCCGGTTTCGGCAGCGGAGTGTGGAGCGCGGGGGGCATCAGCCGCCCCTGGGCGCACACAGCCGAGACTCAGCAGCTCTCCGCCGGCTCAGCGCCCGGCAGGGCCCGCCCGCCTCCCACAACCCGAACGGGCTGCGCCGGCCAGCACCGCCTCCCGCGCAGTCCCCGAGGCCGGCGAGCCTCTGAGCCCGCCGCGCCGAGCAGCGCCGAGCAGCTCAGCCCAGCCCAACCCAGCCCAGCCCAGAGCGCCCGGCGCCTCCCGGCCCATTAGGCTCTGCGCACGCCACGGTCGGGGGCGGCGCCGCCGCGAGGCACGCTGGGTATTGTAGTCCGCACAGCGCAGCCCTGCCCAACTGGCCCTGGGCACGCCACCGCGCGGCACGCTGGGAGTTGTAGTCCAAGCCGTGGAGCGCCTTCCGGCCGCCGAGACCCCTACCCTCGACCCAAGAAACCGGAGCGTTGCGCCTGGCAGTTCTTCTCCCCTAGTCCCCGGGCAGACGCACCTGGGGGGAGAGTACCCCCACCCACAGTCAGCGGAGAATCCCGAGGCCCAGTCCAGGCCCGCAGAATTTAACAAAGGCGCAGAGCCACGCCTAGAGGAACGCTAAAAGGGTACGTTCAGGTAGAAGTGCCGCCCGGTGCCGCACTCGATAGCGCATTGGACTTCTAGTTGAGTCTGGAGTGGTCATTCAAAGGTTATGGGTTTGAGTCCCACCAGAATCGAATCTTGATAGCCCCTGCCTTCCACTCACCTATTTTACAGCCTCCATTGCCTTTGTAATCCCAGTACTTGGGAGGCTGAGATAGGAGGATCTCAGGTTCAAGGCCAGCCTCAACGACTTACTGAGACCCTATTTTAAAACAAAAAGGGCTGGGGTGCTGCTCGGTGGTAGAGCGCCCCTGGGTTCAATCCCGAGTACCACCCAAAAAGGGCTGGGGGTCTCTAGCTCGGAGGTAGAATGCCCCTGGGTTCAATCCCCAGTGCCACAAAAATAAAGAAAGAAAGAAAGAAATAAAGAATGCGCTAAGAGTGCTTACCTCAGAGGGTTGGTGTGGAGATTCATGGGGAGCGTTTAAAGTAGTGCTTGACATATTTATAATTGTAGCTTAGTTTCTTTGACTATAGAGTGCATACAAGATCAAAATCTACTCACAAAGATTATATCTGTATCCATGGGGCTCAGCGAATTATAGAAGCACAATAAGTGTTTCTTGAATGAATGGAGGCTATGACCTATCCACACCAGGATCTATGGGTATAAACATACTTATTTTTAAATTGACTGTTGAGGTCATTTGCAAAGGGGGAAAGTAGGAATTTAAAGGTGGGTGCTGATGACCAGCCACCTGGTGCCAAACTCCCAGCATGTGCATTGGGCCCATACCCTGAGGAGGTCTGGGAAATGACTGGAGGAGGCTGGTGAGCTTGTTGTAGAAAACACTGGAATGAAGCCGGGCGTGGTGGTGCACACCTGTAATCCCAGTACGCAAAGCCAGCCTCCAAGCCGGGTGTGGAGGTGCACACTTGTAATCCCAGTACTTGGAAGGCTGAGACTAGAGAATCCTGGTTCACGCCTAGCCTCATCTACTTAGTGAGGCCCTCTGCAACTTAGTGAGACCGTTTCAAAATAAAGAATAAAAAACAGGGCTGGCGGTGGAGCTTGGAGGTAGAATGCCCCTGGGTTCAATCCCCAGTACTGCAAAAAAAAAAAAAAAAGCCAGCCTCCACAACTTAGTGAGGCTCTCAGCAAGCTAGTGAGACCCTGTTTCCAAATAAATAAAATCGGGCTGGAGGTGTAGCTCAGATGTAGAATGCCCCTGGGTTCGATCCCCAGCACCCCCCCCCAAAAAAAAAACACACCAAAAAACAACCACTGGGATGGCCGGGTGTGGTGGTGGCAAATGCCTGTAATCTCAGTACTTGGGAGGTTGAGACAGGAGGATTGCAGGTTTGAGGCTAGTCTCTCAGCAATTTAAGGGCTGGAGGTGTAGCTCAGAGGTAAAACACCCCTGGGTTCAATCCCCAGTCCCCACCCCCACATACACTCACACACACACACAAGAAAAGACGGAAAAAACAGTAACAGGGATGGAGGGCATGTGCTGGGAAGAGTGCGTGGAAAGGCCTTCATGTGCTGGGTACTGGGCTGTTTATTGGGGCAGTGCTGAGCCAGTGACTGGGTCCTACAATTTGTGGGACAGGCCTAGCTTAGGCTGACCTCACAGTGGGCTCCTGTCCACCGCATGACCCCCACTGTGCCGCAGTAGGGAACTGAACCAGTGCTGGAACGAGCAGACCTACCTGACCCTTTGTGCTCGTGGAGCAGCTCAGGCTCCTGGGGTTCTGGGGTGGTATGGCCTGCGGCACATGCGTATTTATGCCATACACATTTTGTTCCATTGGCCTGAGGAGCTGTGAGCTGTAGAAATCCTCCCACTCTGGGTGTGTACAAAATAATACCTCTGGCTTGACTTTGTACATGGTGATTTCAGAGGTCTCCAGGGGCCTTCCTGGCAAACGACAACTTCCTTTTCCTAAATGCTCACAGTGCACTAGTAAGCACTAACCATACACCATTTTATTTTATTTATCATTATTATTATTACTTTTTGTTGTGTGGTACTGGGGATTGAATCCAAGGGCATTCTACTGCTGAGCTACATCCCCAACCCTTTTTTATTATTTTATTTTTATTCTTGGTACCAGGGATCAAACCTGGGGGTTCTACCTCTGAACTACCCCCCTAGTCCTTTTTATTTTTAATTTTGAAACAGGGTCTCGCTAGTTTGCTGAGGCTGGCCTTGAACCTGCAATCTTCCTGTCTCAACCTCCCATATGTTGGGATTACAGGCATGTGCCACCATGCCTGGCTCTTATTTTTTATTTTTTGGTACTGGAGGTTGAACTCAGAGGCATTCTACCTCTGAGCTACACTCTTAGCCCTATTTATTTATTTTTATTTGGAAACAGGGTCTTGCTAGGTTACTGAGAGCCTCACAAAGTTGTCGAGGCTGTCCTTGAACCTGTGATCCTCCTGTCTCAGCCTTCTGAGAATTACAGGTGTGTGCCGCCACGCTTGGCCTTATTTTTTATTTTTAAACAAGGTCTTTCTAAGCTACTGCCCACTGGCCTTGAACCTGTGATCGTCCTGCCTCAGCCTCCCAAGTACTGGTATTGCAGGTGTGCATCACTGTGCCTGGCTTTTTTTTTTTTTTTTTTTTTTTTTTTGCGGTACCGGGGATTGAACCCAGGGGCGTTCTACCTCTGCGCTACACCCCCGGCCCTATTTTTTATACTTTTTATTTTGAAACCGGGTCTCACGAAGTTGCGGAGGGCCTCACTAAGGAGAGAGAGAGAGGGAGAGAGAGAGCGAGAGAGCTGAGGCTGGCCGTGAACCCGGATCCTCCAGTCTCCGCCTCCCAAAGTACTGGGATTATAAGCGTGCGCCACCACGCCCGGCCCTTGGCTTATTTTTAATTAATTATTTGTGGTACTTGGGATTGAACCCTTCTACCTCTGAGCTACACCCCCAGCCCTTTTTACTTTTGTATTGAAACAGGGTCTTGCCAGGTTGCTGAGAGTCTCGCTTAGTTGCTGAGGCTGGTCTTGAACCTGTGGTCCTCCTGTCTTAGCCTCTCAAGTACTGGGATTACAGGAGTGTGCCACCACATCTAGCTTATTTTTTATTTTTGAAAGTGTCTCACTAAGTTACTGTGCACTGGCTTCAAACCAGTGATCTTCCTGCCTCAGCTTCCCAAGTACTGGGATTATAGGCATGAGCCACCACCCTCAGCTACCATACGCCATTTTACTGAGCCTCCCACTGGCCCTGCAGTGAAGTAGGTGTATTGCTCTCTCCATCTTACAGAGGTTAGTGGGTGATAAGGCTACTGCAAGGGAGTCGAGCTGGTCAGAGCTGGGGCCAGGACTGCTTTTGGAGCCTATGTGCCCAGACGCTGCGCTATCATCGGCTACCATTTTCTCTTTCTTTCACTGGTGGGCATCAAAACCAGGGCCCCACTCTGCACATGCTAGGCAGGTGCTCTACCACTGAGCTACCCCTTCCGACCACTGTTTTTTATCAGGCAGAGGGGAAAGTGGGCTTTCCCTGGACTTGGGAGAGAATGCAAGACCTGTGTCCCAGGACAGGCTCCTTGACAGCCCAGCTCTGACCCCCTGAACCCAAGAAGTGAGGTGCAACCTCTAGTCAGGAGTGGTGTGTGTGTGTTACTAGGGATTGAACCCAGGGACTTTCTACCTCTGAGCTAGACCCCCAGCTCTATTTTATTTTTTATGTTGAAACAGGGTCTCATTAAGTTGCTAAGGGCCTTGCTAAGTAGCTGAGGCTGGCTTAGAACCTGTGTTCCTCCTGTCTCAGCCTCCCAAGTACTGGGATTGCAGGTGTGTACCACCACGCCCAACTCAAGGGTTACTTTGAGGACCAAATGAAGTCTACATTGTAGAACACTAGCACAGGGCCTGGCATCCATTTCTTAAACAATGAAGTACCAGCCGGGTGTGGAGGCATACACCTGTAATCCCAGTACCTGGGAGGCTGAGACAGGAGGATCGCAGGATCGAGGCTAGAGCCTCAGCAACTTAGCGAGGTCCTGTTTCAAAAAAACTAAAAAAAAAAAAAAAAAAAAAAAAGCCGGGCATGGTGGCGCACGATTGTAATCCCAGTACTTGGGGAGGCGGAGACCGGAGGATCCGTGTTTGCGGCCAGCCTCAGCTACTTAGTGAGGCCCTCCGCAACTTCGTGAGACCTGGTTTCAAAATAAAGTATAAAAAATAAGGCCAGGGGTGTAGCTCAGAGGTAAAACGCCCCTGGGTTTAATTCCCGGTATCACACACACACACACACACACAAAAAAAAAAAAAAGGGCTGGGGGTATAGCTCAGAGGTAGAATGCCCCTGGGTTCCATGCTAGTACCACAAAAGCAAGCAAACAAAAAATCAACAAAGTACCAAGCCTCAGATGCGGTGGTCGGGGAAGGCCTCTCTGAGGAGGTCACGTTTGAGCAGAGACACGAATGACAAGCTGAGCACGTAACATCCAGGGGACAGAATGTTGTTCCCAAAGGCAAGAAGCAGCTTGGTGTATGTTGAGGAAGCAGGATGACGGCAAGCATGATTTATTAGACTGGAGAATGGGTCTAGGTGGAAGTTGGCAGGGCCTCACCGCCTGTGTTAAGACCCATCAGCGGAGCAGAGAGCGCTGGAGGCTGAGGCAGGTGGATCACAAGGTTGAGGTCAGCCTGGGCAACTTAGCAAGACACTGTCTCAAAATGAAACAAAAAAGGGCTGGGGATGCAGCACAGTGGTAAAGCACCCCTCAGTTCAATCCCCAGTACTGACAAACAAAAGTGAGGCCCTCTGCATCTTAGTGAGACCCTGTTTCAAAATAAAGAATAAAAAAAAATACGGCTGGGGGTATAACTTGGAGGTAGAATGCCCCTGGGTTCAATCCCCAGTTACGCAAAAAAAAAAAAAAAAAAAGAAGAAGTGTCAGGGGAGCTAGGACAGTGATGCAGGCCTGTAATCCCAGATATTTAGGAGGCTGAGGCAGGAGCATCTCAAGTTCGAGGCCAGCCTGGGCAACTTAGCAAGACCCTGTCTGAAAGTAAAAAATAAAAAGGACTGGAGTCAGGTCTGGTGGTGCATACCTGTAATCCCAGTACTTGGGAGGCTGAGACAGGAGGATTGCAGGTTCAAGGCCAGCCTCAACAATTTAGCGAGGCCCTCGGCAACTCAGTGAGACCCTTTTTCAAAACAAAAAATAAAATAGAACACCCCTGGGTTCAATCCCTAGTACCACCAGAAAAAAAAAAAAAGGTGAGGATGTAGCTCAGTGGTAAAGCGCCCCTGGAGGGTCTGTTTCTAGACCCTCTTTCTGCAGGTCAAGCCCCAATAACAGTAAACAACCAAACTCCTGCTCCTCAGCCCTTTCTCTGAAGCCCTTCTACACTTCCCCTCAGGGAACCCTACAACCTGAAGAGGAGTCCCCATGGTCATTGCCTTTACTGAGATGAAACAGGCTCAATGGGAAGGGCCTTGCCTTCGCTCTCTGCTAAGATACTGGAGGAGCTGGAGAACTGAAGCCTGGCCTTCCTGACTTCAGAGCAGAGGAGAGGGCCAAGCAGCTGCAGCTCGGCTGGGAGGGTCTTCCCAGCACTGGGGCGGGAAGGCCAGGGCTGCCAAAGCCACGGGGAGCACCGGCAAGGCAGGACGAGCAGACGCTTGGCCTGAGAGGAGCCTTTATTCAGAAAGCAGTCTCCCCCCCCCCCCACGCCTCCCTCTTCTCAGGCCTTTGGAATTGGGTGAATTGGGTGTAGCCCTCATTCCTGCGAGGACACCCAGCCTGGCCCCTAGAAAACCCTAGCCGGCAGGGAGGAGGCCCGAACAGGGGCTGAGACCTGAGCCACCCCGGCGTAATCCTAGATGGCGATCCTTGCACACATGTGGCTCGGTCAGGCAGCTCAAAGTCCCACTGCCCTGCCTGCTGCCTCCTGGGTGGGCCCTCGAGGACGCACAGCAGTGGTTATGACAGTTATGATAAATGACGACCAAAGGTCAGTGTTCCCACAGCAGGAGCAGAGGGAGCGGCAAAGGTGCCTTCTGCCCCAGGGAGGCAGGCCAGGCTGTCCTGGTGCGGCAGCTCAGGCTAGGCCAGGCCCTGGACGTGCAGGGGTGGTGCCGTGATGCCCAGCTCCTCCCGCAGGGCCCCCAGAGGCTGCTCCCAGCGCCGCTCGTAGTACAGGTTGAGGACACATGGGGCCCTGCGCCCATTCTCAACGGCCCATGGGATCAGCTCCGAGACCAGCACTTTCAGGCTCCTGAGGGGTAGCAGAGGGAAGAGAAGACATAAGGTCCCCGAGGGCCAGGCCTGCTGTGTGCTCAGCACCGGGGGACAAACTCCTCGTCCTCACAGACTACGCAGGAGGAAGCTCAGTGAGGCAGAACCCTGGGCCCAGAACCTTATACATCTTTTTTTTTTTTTTGTACTGGAGATTGAACCCATGGGCATTCTATCTGTGAGCTACACCTCCAAGCTTTTATTATTTTTTACTTGGAAACAGGGTCTACTAAGTTGCTGAGGCAGGCCAGGAACCTGAGATCTTCCTGTCTCAGCTTCCCAAGTACTGGGATTACAGGCGTGTGCTTCAACATGCCAAAGCTCAGATTTATTTAATTTTTGTTTTTGTTGCTGGGGATTGAACCCAGAGGCATTCTACCTCTGAGTTACACCCCGGCCCTATTTTTTTTTTTAAAACAGGGTCTTAAGCCGGGCATGGTGGCACACGCTTGTAATCCCAGTACTTGGGAGGTTGAGACAGGAGGATCACAGGTTCGCGGCCAGCCTCAGCTACTTAGTGAGGCCCTCTGCAACTTAATGAGACCCTATTTCAAAATAAAGAATAAAAAATAGGGCTGAGAATGTAGCTCAGAGGTAGAATGCCCCTGGGTTCCATCCCCGGTACCACAAAAAACAAACAAACAAAAACCAGGATCTCACTAAGTTGTGGAAGGCCTCGCTATGGTGCTGAGGCTGGCCGTGAATGTGCAATCCTGTCTCAGCATCCCAAATACTGGGCATGCACCACCATGCCCAGCTTTTAATTTTTGCTTTTTGAGGTCAAAGCTCAGGTTTAAATAGAGGGCTGTCTAATTCCAGAAACTCACACTACCTTGCCTTCCCACTGACTCCTGTCATTCTGGCCTGGCCCTGAGGCCCACCCAAGAGATCCTGGGGCCCAGGCTTTGCTCACTGCCCCAGGCCGGTTTCTTCCTAGAAAGCCATGGGGGCTGCTGGGGGCCTGGTACCCTTCCCATTTTGTGGAGCCCGGGTCCTTCTGAGCTCGCTCCCCACTGCCCATTCCCCTACCACTTGAAAACTTACTGAGAACTGAGCCGGACCGGTCCAAAGAGTGCACCCAGGATGCACATGGGCAGGTGGGTCTGCACAGCCTCGAACCATTTCACCACGATCTCCCCTGGGGGTAAAGATGGGGTGGAAGGTAAGCACAGCCTGGAGGAGGTTGCCAGCTGTGTTGCTGGCAGGGCCCAGAGGCATCTGTTTCTCTCTTATCTCTACCAGGGTTCGGTTGTGCTAAGTTCCCGCCTGTGCCGGGCCCTGAGATGCGGGGCTCAGGGTGGAGGAAAGGTTTCAAGAGCCAGTAGGAGGAGATAACAGCTGGAAGGGCAGCTGGGGTCAGAATGCAAAGGACCCCAAAAGCCAGGCTTAGGAATCCAGGAGGGATTGCTGAGGGTTTCAGAACAAGGAGGCAGCTAAAGGCCCAAATGAGGGAGGGAGCCCTGGGGTCTGGATACTGCAGGAGGGACATCCTTATAGAAGCCATAAAAGGGAAGTGGGGAAGAGAAGAGGGACTGTGTGGCAGAGATGCTACTAAGATGTCCACGTAAAGCAGAGAATCAGGCAGGTACTGAGCAGCTGAAGGCGGTGGTGGAGACAGGTGGTGGGAGCGCCCTTCCATCCCCTACTCTCGGGTAGCTGGCGTGGTAGCACTCACCCAGGATGTTGGTGGGCATCCCCAGCAGGGTGTGGAGCATGTCGTGCACCTCCCGGTACCGCTGGATCACGTACGCTAGCTCCTCGTCATCCACGAAGCGGGTGGGCGCTCGAGTGTCTGGGGAGACCCTCTGACAAGAATAAGCCCCCTTAGAACCCTTCCCGACAGTTCCCAGGGCCCGATTTGCCAGCCTTAACTCTCAACCACTTGCACCAAACTTGTACCCCGCTGGAGACCCCTGGGGCCTTTGTTCCTGTCCACACCTGCCAACAGGAAAGGCCTTGGGCACACGTGGTGTTTGTCGCCTATTGGACTCGATGGCAACAAGACCCCTAGTGGGGAGCGAGTAACGGGGAGTTGCTTGGTGGGTGAGTTTCCTCCTCCCAGGGAGGCGCCCTCACCTTCAGACTGAGCAAGTCCATGTCAGGGTCTTTTGCAGCATCCTGCCACCTCTTTGTGGCCCTCAAACGGATTGCACTTTGGCCCACACTTGTAATTCCAGTACTTGGGAGGCTGAGATAGGAGGATCACGGGTTTGCAGCCAGCCTCAGCAACCTAGTGAGGCCCTCCACAATTTTTTTTTTTTTGTGGTACTTGGGATTGAACCCAGGGGCATTCTACCTCTGAGTTACACCCCCGGCCCTGTTTTATTTTTATTTTGAAACAGGGTCTCGCTAGGTTGATGAGAGTCTCACTACTTGCTGAGGTTGTCCTTGAACCTGCGATCCTCCTGCCTCAGCCTCCCAAGGACTGGGATTATAAGCGTGCACCACCGTGCCTGGCTTTGGCCCTCCACAATTTAGTGAGACCTTGTTTTAAATTAAAAAATAAAGCCGGGCGTGGTGGCGCACGCTTGTAATCCCAGTACTTTGGGAGGCGGAGACCGGAGGATCCGGGTTTGCGGCCAGCCTCAGCGCGCTTTCTCTCTCTCTCTCTCTTTCTCTCTCTCTCTCTCTCTCCTTAGTGAGGCCCTCCGCAACTTTGTGAGACCCGGTTTCAAAATAAAGTATAAAAAATAGGGCCGGGGGTGTAGTGCAGAGGTAGAACGCCCCTGGGTTCAATCCCCGGTACCGCAAAAAAAATAAATAAAATAGGGCTGGAGGAGGTATAGCTTGGAGGTAGAATGCCCCTGGGTTCAACCCCTAGCACCAAAAAAAAAAATTGCACCTGCTAAGCATGGTTCAAGGACAGCCTCAGCAAGTAGCTAGACTCTCAGCAACCTAGCAGAACCCTGTTTCCAAACAAAAAATAAAAAAGGCTATGGGTGTATCTCAGAGGTAGCATGCCCCTGGGATCAATCCCCAGTACCACACACACAAAAAAGGGATTGCACCTTGATGCTTACTGCGTGTGATTATTAATGTTTCCTCATCCGCACTAGCCAGCATGGCAGCCACTCACACAAATGGCCATTGAGACTCAAAATGTGGCAAGTTCTGCCAGGTGCAGTGCATGTAAATCCCAGTAGTTGGGAGGCTAAGACAGGAGGATCAAAGGTTAAAGGCCAGTCTCAGCAACTTAGCGGAACCCTGTTTCAAAATAAAAAATAAAATAACACAGGAGGTGTAGCTCAGAGGTAGAATGCCCCTGGGTTCAATCCCCAGTACCACAAAGAAACAAAACAAAAAAAAAACCACAACAATTCTACCTATTACTTTTTTTGTGTGATACTGGGGATTGAGCCAAGAGGCATTCTACCTCCGAGCTATACCCCCAGCCCCATTTTAATTTAATTTATTTAATTAATTAATTAGCTTTATTTATTTATTTATTTATTTATTTATTTACTGTGGTTCTGGGGATAGAACCCAGGGGCCTTTTGCTTCTGAGCTATACCTCCAGGCCTATTTTATTTTTTATTGGGAAACAGGGTCTCACTAAGTTGCTGAGGCTGGCTTCGAACATACATTTTATCTCTGAGCTACACTCCCAGCCCTTATTTATTTTTTATTTTGAAACAGGGTCTCACTAAGTTACCACATGCTGGCCTTGAACCTGCAATCCTCCTGTCTCAGCCTCCCAAGTACTGGGATTACAGTAGGAGGCTTTAAGTAACCCATGTTGTTGAGTTCTCTTTCTACAGACGGTGTCACGGCATGAGGCAGGGCTGGCTGTTTTGTTCACTGTTGTACATCTAGTGCCTGGTGCAGGGCCTGGATGAAGGAACATCTCTTGAATGCGTGAGTAAAGGGGCAGCCCGGGCACTTCTCTGACCCCAGGGGATGTTGACTATCCTTCACCCACCCCTCCCTCTCTGAGTCCTCAGCAGCGCCCACATAGGGTGGGAGCAGCCTGGTCGGCCTGCTTCCAAGGCATGGCCTCAGCGTGTCCAGAAGCAGAGGGAGTTCATTGCTTTGGGGCTGCTGACTCAGTGCCATGTTCAGTCTGAGTCTGTGACCTCTCTGCCAGGTCCCAGGACCTCATTTCCTCAAGCTGAAGTGACCACAGTAACAGCAGCTACTTTTATTGTATACCTACTATGTGCCAGTCCTGAAAGATGCCATTTTACATATATTGTCATAGTTCACCCTCATAGCAATCTCGGAGGTAGATACTGTTATTAGCCTCAGATATAGGCCCTGAAGATAAAGGATGAGAATTTTATTTGAGGATGAAGATTTGTCCTGGCTGTAAAGCTGGGGAGAGGCAGGCCTTTAACTTGGGCTCCTCTTGACTCCAGAGCCTGGGCCTGCCCTCTTGATTCCACATGGTGACCATCTCCTTAGCAATATCAGCCTCAGGGCCGGTGACCTCACCATGAACCTGCATATAAATCTCTGCTGGGACAAAGGTGCTCCTTCCATTGGTGAGCTGCTGACTTCCTTGCTTTACAAGTGTCACAATCTCCAGGCTATTACCACAAGTAGGGCAGCTGCTGGGCATGGTGCCCAGGGTGGCCCTGGCAGACCCCTCTCTGCCACTACAACCCTCCAGAGCAACACGACTAAAGGCTCTGGGGAACTTTAGAAACTCTAAAGTTCGGGATGGGACTTGGGCAGGTCACCCTAGCAGGTTTCCCATTGATGAAATAACTTGCACCCTGTTGAAATCTCAGGGAAATGGTGTAAAATAGGGCAGGTGACTGCCCTGCCAAGGCGCCAGCGCCAGCAGAGTGTGAGGGACAGGTTACTGTTTAAGGACTCTGCCTTTCTTTTTCTCTCCCTGAACCCAGGGGCATTCTACCTCCAAGCTACACCCTCAGCCCTATTTTATTTTTAATTTTGAAACAGAGTCTCACTAGGATGCTGACAGTCTCACTAAGTTGCTGGGGCTGTTTTCGAACCTGAGATCCTCCTGTCTCAGCCTCCCATGTACTAGGATTTCAGGAATGTGCCACCATGCCGGGCTCTAAATTAATTAATTAATTAATTAATTAATTGTGGTACTGGGGATTGAACTCAGGGGCATTCTGTCTCTGAGATACACCCCCAGCCCTATTTTATTTATTTATTTATTACAGTATTGGGGATTGAACCCAGGGGCCTTCTACCTCCAAGCTACACCCCCAGCCCTATTTTTTTATTCTTTATTTTGCAACAGGGTCTCACTAAGTTGTGGAGGGCCTCACTAAGTAGCTGAGGCTGGCCATGAACCTGCGATCCTCCTGTCTCAGCCTCCCAAGGACTGGGCATGTGCCACCACACCCGGCTTTTATTTTTATTTTGAAACAGGGTCTCACTAGGTTGATGAGAGTCTCACTACATGCTGAGGCTCTCTGTGAACCTGTGATTCTCCTGTCTCAGCCTCCCAAGTACTGGGATTACAAGCGTGCGCCACCACACCCAGCCAATAATAAATATTTTACCTGAATTTTTTATATAAAATTTATTACTATTTTACTATCTACTTCTCCAATTAAAAAATAACCCCCACGAGGGCAGAGACCTTGCCTGCTGTACCCTGTACATGGCATGATGGATGGCCCGTGGCAGATGCTAAATCAGTGAATGGGTTCTTCAGTAGTTGAGAATCCTCCCCTTTGCCCTGCCATCCTCCCTGCCTGGGGCTAGAGATTGCCACGCTTGTCACAGCCCAGGGAAAGCAATACTCCTGGATTGGGGGACAGAGGGCAGCAGTTCAGAACACGATCTGGGGTTAAACACTGCCTCTGGTCATCCTGGCTATGTGAAATCAGCAAGTTGGTTAATTGCTCTGAACCTCTGTTTCCTCATCTATTAAAGAGGATAATAGCCAAGCACAGCGGTGTGCAGGCCGAGGCCAGAGGATGGCAAGTTCAAGGCAAGCCTGGGAAATTTAGTAAGACCCTGTCTCAAAATAAATAAAAGCCAGGCATAGTGGCACACATATGTAATCCCAGTACGTGGGAGACTGAGATAGGAGGATTGCAGGTTTGAGGCCAGCCTCAGCAACTTTGAGACCCTTAGCAACTTAGTGAGACCCTGTTTCAAAATAAGAAATAAGCCGGGCATGGTAGCATACGCTTGTAATCCTAGTACTTGGGAGGCTGAGACGGGAGGATCACAGGTTCGAAGACAGCCTCAGCAACTTAGTGAGGCTCTCAGCAACTTAGCGAGACCCTGTTTTCAAATAAAATAAAATAGGTCTGGGGGTATAGCCCAGAGGTAGAAGGCCCTTGAGTTCCATCCCCAGTACTACAAAATAAAAAAAAAGGGTTGGGGGTATGTCTTGGGAGTAGAATGCCCTTAGGTTCAATCCCTATTACCAAAATAAATAATAAACAAGTAAATAAATAAATAAATATAAAACTAAAAAGGGCCGGGAGCTAGGTGCGGTGGCACATGCCTATAATCCCAGTACATGGGAGGCTGAGGCAGGAGGATCGCTTGTTTGAGGCCAGCCTCAACAGCTTAGAGAGACTGGTTAAAAATAAAAAAGGGCTCGGGTGTAGCTCAGAGGTAGAAGGTCCCTGGGTTCAACCCCCAATACCAGAAAAATAAAAGGGGGGGGGACTAGGGATATAGCTCAGTGGTCAAGCGCTCCTGGGTTCAATTTCTAATACTGCCAAAAAAAAAAAAAAGGATAATGTTGGCAGGGCTGCTGGGAGGATCCAGCACGATCACACATGAGCCTGGAGTCTGGAATGTGCTCCGAGGTTAATCAACACCAGCCAGTACTATCATTTGGAGCCATCTTCCCAGCCCATTTGTCCATCCCACGGGAAATGACAGAGCCTTGGCAAGAATCTGAAAAGCACTTCTGCCCATGGTGGCAGCCCAGGGCTCCTCCTGCCTCAGGATGTCACTCCCAGGCCATTCCCTGCCCTTCTCGGTGACTGCCAGATGCATGGAAACTGGACGCTTACGTTCACATCCAGAAAGCGGAGATACTCGCGGCCGAAGGAGCCTTCAGGCAGGCTCTGGAGCCTACCCAGGTCGAGGGTGGACAGCGAGATCCGGGGACGCTCCCTGCAAGGCAGAGGGCAGGACCTGGGCCCCGGGAAGGTGCCAGCACAGGCAGGTGACAGGCACAAGCAGCGCACACGTGGGGTGGGGCACAAGCAGCGGTGTGGCCGCAGCACTACTGGAGTACTGGGGACTGAGGAGACCACCACAAACCAAGGACATCGATGTGATCAGGGGACTCACACAAGGTACCGGAGGGGAGGGGTCCACCTAGCACACGTTACGGGGGCTTCATGAAGGCACAGAGCCCGGTGGCTGGCAGGGGGCTGAGCCACCACTTGTACGACTCAGATGTCCTCACAGTGCATTCCCACACATGTGGATGGTGCCCTGGAGTTGGGCAGTGTTCAGCCTGTGCAACATCCATGGCCAGACAGGAAGAAGAGCTCTCTAGAGGAGCAAGGCTGACACAGGGGACTCTAGAGAATGCCCCAAAGCCCCCGGGCAGGGCTGGGACCTACTGTAGGATCTGGGCACCCTCTGGATCCCTCTTCATCTGGTCCCTGAGGACCTTCAGGGTGTAGCATCCTGTGGTCTCTCCTAGAACTGCAACCATGTCTGAAATGACAGAAGTGGGTACAGATGGGTAATGTGATCTTAGGTAAGTTACCTGACCTGATCTCAGGCTTCGTTTCCTACATAAGATAGAGATAAGGATTCATGCTAAATGCTCAGCAAATCACCTGGCCCAAGCAAGGGCTCAAGATACCTATGGTTATTATTATTTTACAGTGCTGGGGAGGTTATTATTTTATGTGTGAGGGAGTGAGTACTGAGGATTGAACCCAGGGGCGCTCTACCCCTGAGCTATATTCTCAGCCCTTTTTATTTTTTTATTTATTTTTGTGTGATACTAGGGATTGAACCCAGAGGCATTGTACCTCCTAGATATACCCCTAGCCCTTTTTATATTTATTTTTTTTAATTTGAAACAGCATCTCACTAGGCTGCAGAGGCTGGCCTTGAAGCGGCGATCCTTTCTCAGCCTCCCAAGCACTGGAATTAAAGGCGTGCGCCACCATGCTGGGCTATTTTATTTTATTTTTTTTAGGACCCCCTGGCCACGGGCCTATTTTATTTTATTTTATTTTGAAACAGGGTCTTACTAAGTTGCTGAGGCTGGCCTTGAACTTGTGATCCTCCGGTCTCCGCCTCCCAAAGTACTGGGATTACAAGCGTGAGCCACCACGCCCAGCTGAGGTTATTCTTAACGTTAACCTACTGGGGTGGGTGGCTTTGGTTAGCACAGTGCTCTGAAGAGTTTATAAATCATTTTCACATCCCATTATCAAAACAGAACACCATGTCTTCATTGACTGGTACGGGCTTTGGCATCAGTGCTGGGTTTGATCCAGGTGCAGTCACTACCTAGGTGATCTTGCACAAATTGCTTGATATTTCTAAACCTCGGAGTACTACTTTGTAAAGTGCAAATAACACTTTTTTTTTTTTTGCAGTACTGGGGATTGAACCCCTGGGCATTCTACCTCTGAGCTACACCCCCAGCTCTATTTTTTATTCTTTATTTTGAAACAGTGTCTCACTAAGTTGCGGAGGGCCTCACTAAGTAGCTGAGGCTGGCCTTGAACCTGCGATCCTCCTATCTCAGCCTCCCAAGTACTGGGATTACAAGCGTGCACCACCATGCCCAGCTTTATTCTTTATTTTTGAAACAGGGCCTCACTAAGTACCTGAGGCTGGCCACGAACCTGCAATCCTCCTGTCTCAGCCTCCCAAGTACTGGGATTACAAGCGTGTGCCACCATGCCTGGCTCATCTGGGCTTTTGTGCAGGCTGGTCAGAGAGCCTGAGCTGTCCCAGCTAGGTCAGCTGTTAGAAACTGCTCAAGGGAAGGCCGGGCGTGGTGGCTCATGCTTGTAATCCCAGTACTTTGGGAGGCGGAAACCGGAGGATCCGGGTTCGCGGCCAGCCTCAGTGCGCGCGTGCGTGCTCGCTCTCTCTCTCTCTCTCTCTCTCTCTCTCTCTCTCTACTTAGGCCCTCCGCAACTTCGTGAG
>PVJS01038154.1:0-19555 GCA_004027185.1 Glis glis
CCCCTCCCCCAACTCGGGCTCCCGGCAGCCCGGCTAGGCCCGAGGCCGGCGGCCGCGCTCATCTGCATGAAGCGCACACTCGCGGCCCATCTGCAAAGGCGCAATTAAACGCGGGGGGCGGGGGGCGCCCGAAATTAGCATTTCCGCGGCCATCTGGCGCGAGGAGCGGGCGCGGCCGGACAAAGGGCGCCGGGCGAGGGGAGAGGCGAGTGTGCCGCGGTATTGACCTGCAAATGAGGCTTTGTCCAAGCATTAAAGCTCGCCGGACCCCCGACCCCGGCCCCCGCCCTGCCCGCCCGACCCGCAGCCCCTCGCGGCCCAGGTCCCGGACTGGACACCCGGAGGCCTGGTGGCCGGCAGGGCCGTGGGGGGCCTGGGCTGGAGGCAGACCCGGAGCTCAGCGCCCCCCACCCGGCCTGAGTCCTCCCAAGGCCTCCAAGCCTCGGGCTGAGCCCCTGGGACGTGGGCTCCTGACCTCCACCTCCCCCCACCCCACTGGCCCTAAATAGCCCAACCTACTTCTCACAGGTTCCTGGGCGGCAAGCCGCCCTGGCTGCTGGTCCTCGGCCAGGGCATGGCTGGATGGGGGAAACTTGATATCATCGGGAGATGCTGAAAAAGGGCAGGGTAGCTGTTGGACAGGTCTTGTTTTGCTCTGTGGCTATTAATGCCTGAAATCTCTGAAAAGAGAGGCTTCAGGGTGTCTGTCGGACCCGTGACCAGGGGAGGTGTGCTAGGCCCCAGCCTCTGAGAACTCAGTGTGGCATGGTTACAAAGACATCCAGGACCCACCAGCAGGTACCACCAGGCTGCCTGCAGCGGTGGCCAGGAGGCAGGAGCCCAGGACTGGAAGCCCTGGGAACAGGGGTCACTCAAGACCCTTGACAGGCCCCTGTACCTTCTGCAGGGTGGGTCAGACTGTAGGCACCCTCCCAGCAGGTCCCCTCAGGGTGGGTTGCTATAACAACCCCCAGGACCCCCTCTCCCCCAAACCTGGGGGGCAGTGTGATGCTGACCCTGGACCTTGGTTTCCCCAGATGGTAAGGGCGTTGGGATGAGGTCTACCTATGGTTGTTGGGGCAGTCGGATGGGCTGTGGGGTGTGGGGCCTCTCCGGCCTGAGGGCAATGAGGTTTTGAGGAGGAGGAGGAGGAGGAGGACTGAGGAAGAGGAGGAGGATTGAGGAAGAGGAGGAGGAGGAGGAAGGGAAGGAGGAGGAGGAGGATGAAGGGAAGGAGGAGGAGGAGGAAGACTGAGGAAGAGGAGAAGGAGGAGGAGGAAGGGAAGGAGGAGGAGGAGGAAGACTGAGGAAGAGGAGGAGGAGGAGGTCTGAGCCAGGCTTGAATGAGGCCCACAGAGGGGAGAGGGCCCGTGGCCTGTCCTGGGGTCAGCGGGTGGGCTGGGACCTGGGATTTGGTCCAGGGTGAAATGCAGGAGAGTGCTGGAGCTGCAGATGCTGGGTGCTACGCCTGCAAGTGAGATTGAGTTATGATTTGTGGGGCTCCTCAAATACCTCCCATTAGCAGAGGCGAGAATGTCTCAGGTCTGCCCAGAAACCCATACCGCGGGGCCCAGACAAGGCCCCCTTCGGGCTTCCCTTCCAGGGTGCAGATCCCCCCAGAAAGAGGAAGCTGAGGGTTGAGAAGTCAGTAACACCAGTGAGAATGACCCAGCCAACCAAGGTCCTCGGAAACCGGCGTCTGGGGACAAGTGTGCAGTCACGAGTCCTCTGGACAGCAGCGTGCAGGCAGGGAGGCCTGGCATTGGGCCACAGGTGTGGGGCTCTGGCTGCCAGCCCTCCCAAGGGGAAAGCAGGGGTTCTCCACCGGGAGGTGGCCGAGTGCCCCACGGCCTCCTCGGTGGGCTGTGCCTGGGAGGCAGGCCAGTGTGTGCAGGACAATCCCCACTCAGGCCTTGCAGAGTGGCCCCGCCTGCCCCTGACACAGGGGAGCTGGGGGCGTGGGCCTGGGATGTGGGGGCACCTGGAACTCAGGTATTCATTGGAGGCTAGAGGAAGGTCTGTCTGACCAGGTTCTGTGTGCGCGATGCCCGGAACAGCAACCTAAAGCCAGTCGCCACCGGTGAGGATGGCGGCCGCTTCCTGTCTGTGCCGTGCTGTGCTCTGGACGGGGCACCTGGTACTTGGTTGTCCCGACACTCATCCGGCATACCCAGGAGGAGATGAGGGGCATGAAGGTCAGTGCTGCCTGGTGGATGTGGGGTACGGGCAATGAGGATCCTGTGGGTAGGTGGGGATGTTTGGGGACACGGGCACACATGGGTGGGACTGCAGTGGGCCAGCCTGTGGGGACACGGTGCTGGAGGCAGGGTGGTACAGAGCAGAGGGGCTGTGCCCCTCTTTTTCCAGCATCACTATTGGGCACCGCCCATTCTCCAGGGCCAGGTCCTACGCACACAGTGGAGCCCAGGGCCTGGTCTTGCGAGTGACCGCAGCCCCTGCCCTTTGTCCTCAGGAGTTAGCAGGTCGCAGGTCACCTGAGCTGGCTTCCTGCAGGTCAGCTGTTCCTAATCCCCAAGGGTTTTCTTTGTCATGCGTCCCTGGCATAACCCACTCTGGGGATACTGCCCCATCTGGAGGGGAGGTCAGCTGCAAGGACACAGACCACGTCTGCTGGGGGCCCAATGATGTGATGGGAGGAGCCTGGGCCGCAATTGGAAGACTTTGTGGAAAGGGGGCCCCTTGTGCTGGGCTTTGCAGGATGAGTAGGAGTGTGCTACATGCAGAGGGGCAGAAGGGCCGGTTTGGCAGGTGGTCCTGGTGTTTGGGAGGCACGGGGCTGCGGTGGGCTGAGAATGGGGGCTGGGCCCGGAGCGGGGCTCCTCCTGCCTGGGTTTCTAGTTTCTGCTTCCTGAGCTGGGCTGGAGCTGATATCCATGCCTACAGCCACGGCATGCTCTTTTCAGTGTGAGCAGCCGGGCAGAAGAGCTGAGTGACAGGCAGCTCGTGGCTGGCTTTGAAGGCAGGGCCGCATCTGAGCCCTGGCTGGGGTGGAGTCCCACCGCTCAGGAGGCACTGGAACCCGGACCTGGCTGCGGAATCTGGACGTAACCTGTACTGCGGAGGGCTGATGCTGGAGGCCTGAGCCCACCTCCGCTCTCCTGCCTCCGCCATCCGTCTCTTCCTGCTTGTTCCCTAAGTGGCCAGCCTGGCCCAAGACCTGCTAGGTGAGAAATGGCCTCTTTTGCCTGGGCGGGGGGTTCAAGTCTCGTCTGGGGTCTGGGCCTTGTCTGCTGTTGCCTCTGCTATGGGCTCTGCTAGCGCAGGCCCAGCCATTCTCCTCCACAGGGGTTCGGGGCGGGGTAGCTTTGGTCAAAGCCCTGGACTCCTCCTCCACCCCGTCTTTGCTCAAATGCAGAGGCCGGGGCTGGTGGCGCAGGCAATGCCAGACCAGTGAGATGCCTGTGAGCAGAGGCCCCCAGCATCTCTTCTGCAGGATGTTGAAGAGGTGTGTGTGTGTGTGTGTGTGTGTGTGTGTGTGTGTGTGTACCTTCTATCCTCAGGGCTGCTCAGCTAGGGTCTGGTCCAGCACACTCGTATCCACTTGCTTTCTAGCTAAAGCTGCTCCGTTTGTGAAATGAGTCTGAGAAGCCCAGGCCCAGCCAGGCCTCCCTCCAGCCCTGTGCTCCTTCCAGTCTGCTTCTCCATCATCTCACTTAGAGGGGACCCTTGGGGTGGGCAGGGCAAAGGTGGCTCCACCCATGTCTGCTCCTGTTAGTATAGAAACCTGAGCAGGTGAGTTTAGCCTGGGGGCTGTGCATGCGTAAAATGAGGCAGGCTGGGGCTGGGCAAGGGAATCCTGTTTGTGTGTGTGTGTGTGGGGGCTCTGGGGTGTCTGCTGTCTGTAAGGCCCTGGAGGTAGGGCAGCCTTTCCCCCATGCTTGCATTTGTCCTGGGCCCCCAAGGGTGGAGCGCGGCCCTGGCCAAGGCCCCCCAGCTCCAGGCTCCATGAGGCCTGTGCTGGGGAGAGGGCTTAGGTGGGGGAGGCGGCCGCTAGGCTGGGCCTGGCTGGTTCCAGCAGAGGCTGAATGGGCACTCTGTCCTGCCACCCGCGGCTGTCATCTGCCGCTGGGATTCAGTTTCCTGGAGCTGGTGCTGCTGCAGGTGGGTCCTGCGAGGCCCAGTGACCTCACAGCCCTGAGCCCGGGTGTCCCCTGAGCCAGGCGGTGGCCGAGAGGAAACAATGAAGCTTGTCCCCAGGGAACAGACCAGGCCAGTAGCGGGGAAAGCAATCTGCCTGCGCCCCGAGGCCTCTCAGGCTCGCTGGCAGCGAGAGGGGATGCCGGGGGCCGCGGTGCCAGGCCTTGGCAGGGCTCTCTGGAGGCTGGGCCAGCCGGGCGCCGGGTAACCGAAGTCACTTGGACATGCTCAGGGCTCGTGGGGGCACTTTGGAGGCTCAGCCTGCTTCACCTGGAGGCTGGCGGCGGGGAGCGAGGAGTGGAGTGGAGGAGTGTGGGGAGCACTGCCCCCGCTGCCTCTCTGCTCCTCAGGGCAGCTCAGGTTCTGCAGGGGACACACTTTGCGGGACCACAGGTGCTCTGGGCGGGACAGGGGACTGGGAAATGGCTTCCCTCCACCCTTCTAGGTTCTCTGGCGGGACTACGAATTAAATTGGCATAAGGCAGATTAACAGGAGGAAAAAGCCCATTTTAATTAGGTGGGTGTGCAGGGGAGTCCCACCAAACGCGAGGCTCCAAGAACGGTCAGATGACTGGCTTATACACATCCTGAGCAGCAGGGAAGAACAGGGCTCCAGCTGGGGGTGTTGGAGCCTAACCCCTTGACCCAGGCTTGTTATGCAGATCAATCCCAGGCACCTAAGGGCGGCTGCGCACAAGAATGGGTGGTAGTCTGTCTGGGCGTGGTAGCAGCCGCCAGTCTCCTTTGCATACTCAAACGGCAGATTTCAGAGTGGCATTTCCTGAACTCCACAGGGGCGAGGGGCACGGCGGCTTCCTGGCGTCGAAGAGCTTTGCAGGAAGAATGTGCCGTGGCTCACGCTTGTAATCCCAGTACTTGGGAGGCTGAGATGGGAGGATCGCAGGTTTGAGGCTAGCCTCAGGAACTCGGGGAGACCCTCTGCAATTTAGCGAGACCCTGTTTCAAAATAGAGAATAAAAAGGGCAGGGAGTGTAGCCCGGAGGTAGAACTTATGCCACTGGATTCCAGCCCCAGTTAACACACATGCACACGTACACACACACACACACACACACACATGCACACATGCACACACGCAGGGTGCGGCACCTGCTCGCTGCACGGTCTTGCTGGGGCCTTGTTCCTGTCCCATCCAGTGGACATGGAGGGAGGGGGAGAGTTATGTCTGATGAGCAGTGGCAGTGCTGGCCAGCATGTGGCCGGAAGCTTTCGCCTGTGACTGCCTTCCATACTTGCCGAGGAAGACGTCAGCTCCTGGGCTGCCCCCGTTCAGAAGGCCCCTTATCTGGGGTGTTTTCGGAGTCATTTTATTTGTCCACCCCTACTACCCAGCTGGGTATCATGGCCAGCCTGGGTCAGAGTGGCAGCCGGGCCGGGGACCCCCAGAGGAGCAGCCTTCTGAGCCGTAGCCGTTTCCTACGTGCCCGGTGGATCTTTCCAGAGGGTCAGGGCTGGCCTGCTTTGGAGTCTGGCTCCTGGGGGTGGCCCCCAGCTCCACCCAACACATCACACCCTGGGAACAGGTGAATTGTCCATTTGCAGCGGCTGAACACAGGGCGCAGTCCCATTGGGAACTCGACACAGACGGCGGGGCCAGCTCAGCAGCGAGGGAGGGGTGGGGAACGGGCCATGGGAAGATTCAGACCGCCAGCCCTGCGCCAGCCTCCGCAGTGTTCCTGTTAAAATGGGGAACTGCAGTAGGTGAGCAGCCAGGAGACGAGGGTGTGGTGGCCCAGGGGCAAAAGCCCCCCCCCCCAGTCTATGGGCTGGGATATTTGGGAACTCTCAAGGTTTTTTCTGTCCCTTGAAAACAGTGTTATAGGAAAAAAGCAGGGCACTGGAAGGGACTCTGGAAGACCCCACAGTACCATGGGTGACTGTGGACATAAGGAGTCACCTAGAACATTCAGACAGCAGCTACGCATGCTGCATTGGAGGACTGCAGGTTCAAGGCCAGCCTCAGCAACTTCGCGAGACCCTGTTTCAAAATAAAAAATAAAATGGGGGAGGGGGATCTAGCTCAGAGGTAGAATGCCCCTGGGTTTAATCTCAAGGAAAAAAAAAAGAGCCAGGTATGGTGGTGCACGCTTGTAATCCCAGTACTTGGGAGGCTGAGACCGAAGGATCCAGGTTCGCAGCTAGCCTCAACTACTTAGTGAGGTCCTCCACAACTTAGTGAGACCCGGTTTCAAAATAAAGAATAAAAAAATAGGGCTGGGGTGTAGCTCGGAGGTAGAATGCCCCTGGGTTCAATCCCAGTACCGCAAAAAAAAAAAAAAAGGAAAGAACAAAGAAAGTAAGACATTCAAGCTTTAGCCAGGTGCAATGACAGCAGTTTGAGGCCAGCCTCAGCAACTTAGCGAGACCCTTAGCAACTTAGACCCTATTTCAAAATAAAAAATAAAAAATGCTGGGAGTGTAGCTCAGAGGGAGAATGCCTGTGGGTTCAATCCCCAGTACCAGGAAAAAAAAAAAAAAGAAAAAAATTCAAACTTCAGTTGGGCGCAGAGGCGCACACCTGTCATCCCAGTGACTCAGGAGGTTGAGACAGAAGGATCACAAGTTCTTGGCCAGCCTGGGCAACTTAACAAGACCCTGTCTTGACAAACAAATAAATACCCCCCCAAACTAAAAAAGGCTGAGGGTCTAGCTCAGAGATAGAATGCCCCTGGGTTCAATCCCCAGAACCCCCCTCCCGACACACAAGAAAGTAAGAAAGAAAAACAAAAAGAAAAGAAAAAAGAAGGAAGGAAAGAAATGAAAGCTTCAGAGGCTCTGAACCCCCTTCCTCCCAACCCCAAGTCTCACCGGTGCCTCAGTTTCCCCTCTCGTGAGTGGTGGTTCTCCAAGGCTGCACTGTGGAGGGTTTGGGGAGCCCACGGGCCTGGGGTGTACCTGCTCCCTGAATAGGACAGTGCAGCGTGCCCCAGCCCCACAGGGACGAGGGGGAGGCCCAGAGGGGCGCAGGGCCTCTAGTCCACACAGACTTCCGGCCGAGCAGGAGCCCGCAGCCTCGACTGCAGGGCCAGCCAGTCAAGTGGAAGGCCCCAGCCGATTGTCTGGGCCTGCTCCTCCTCTCCAAAGTCCTTTCACTGCATCCTGTGGACGGGAGAGGGGATTTGATTAAGACCCTTTGAAATCACTTAATGACATTAGCCACCGTCCCGACAACCTCTGAGAAAGCGGGTCTCAGGGGCCTTCTGCCGCCCCCAGCACGGGCTCTCCCCCCGGCCATGCTGTGCTCCAGCCCCCGTGGGCTTCTGTTGGGGTCCCCAGAACTCAGGACCCGTCCACAGCCCCCCAGTGCCCCGGGAAGCCCCGCCCCGGCCAGCGCCCGGCCCAGCACGAGCCTCCTCTTCCTGAGCCGCTGATCCATCTCCTGCATGACAGGCCATTGTCCTGGGCTGGGGCTGCGGGCCAGGCTCCGCGTCACCTGTCCTGGGCCCCTCTGGCAGGCACTGGCCTCCTTGGGGGGCTCTGACGCTGGGTGTCTCGGCCTTCCTCTGGGGGTTACTCTTCTCCCCAGGCCCCGACCTGCTCTCGGCCTCCCTGGATGGTTCTGGGGGGACTGGATGGAGTCTGAGACCCTCGCCTCAGTGGGTCACCTGGTGCACGACCAGGTGTCGCCCGGCTGCGATGGACTCATCGTGTGGACTCGCCGTCTAGACGGCGTCTGAGCCAACGTGGAGAGCAGTTGGCCGCGTCTTTGTGGTGCAGCGGGCTCTGGCTGTGGCCTTGGGTCTTGAGGCTGCCTGGCTTTTGCACTCACTTCTCTGATGCTCATCGCCTTGCTGCCAGGGCTGTGAAGTTGGGACTGCATTGACCACCTAGGCTCAGAGAGGTTAGGGGCCCTGCCTAAGGACACACAGCAAGAGTGGCCCAGCCAGGATTGGGACAAGGAGATCGCTGGCTTCTAGCTTCACCTTTTCCTTCACTCCATGGCCTTCCTCCACATTTACAAGGGAGGTGACTTCCACTGTGTGTGTGTGTGTGTGTGTGTGTGTGTGTGTGTGTAGGGGGGACGGTTAAAGCTAAGAAACAATCATAAAGGTTTTGATGGGGGTTTGGGGACTCTCACCAGTGGTCAGGTTGTAACAAAGTTTCTTAAGGAGCCAACTGGCCTTCCTCCTGTGGCTGGAGCAATGGCAGCCTTCTTAGCACCAGTAGGCATATCTGGGACCACCTACCTGGCCCTTGGCCACATGAGGCAGGCATAGGGCTTGGTAACTTCTGGCCTGCATGGGCCAGCAGAGGAGCTATGCTCAGAGTGCCTGGGAATGTTCCTCAGCTCTGGCCCCTGCAGCCCTGAGGTCCCCTGAGGTCCCTGCAGCTCTGTTTTGGCCAGGCCATTCCTCCTGCCCTCTGGCTTCCTGTCCCAGCTCTGACTTTCCTGCTGAGGCTTTTCCAGGGCACTGTCTCACTAACACTGCTGTGCTGGCCTGTTTCCCGGCCTCGGTTTCCCCATCTGCACCCTATGGGATCACCACTGATCTGATGCCCTTCTGCTTGAGATACCTGTCTCCCCTCAGCAGGTCTCAGCCCCCGGGCACCCCCGTGTCTTCTGTGGCTGGGGAGCCCCTTCCTGGATGTGCAGGACACCCAAGCTTGGGAGCAGGTGGTGGGGCTGGGCTGGGCTCTGGGGCTCAGGGCGGACCGGCCCTCTCCAGGGGTGAAGGCCCTGGTTGCGGTATGGGTGCTCCTGGCATTGGGTCAGATTTGGCTCACCACCTCCTTCACCTTCTGCCTTACTCAGGCGCTGGGGGTCATGGGGGCTGCAGGAGGGGGTAGGGACGTAGCCCCGCATACCTGAGTGCCTCACAGGTATGCTGAGAGGAGGGCCAAGTGACAGAATCAAGCCCAGGAAGCCACACAAGGGCCTGTGCGAGAGAAGAGAAGGATCTGGTGCTCAGAGTGGACCCCCGCCTTCCGCTCCTCAGCCGGCCCCTGGGGTCTAGGTGGGAGGGGCCAGTGTCCGGTCTCAGAGGCCTTGGGACAGGGGTGACACAGATCCTGCCCCTCAACTGGCCAGGACCCCCTCATTAAGAAAGGCCTTCCGCCGGGTATGGTGGCGCACGCTTGTAATCCCAGTACTTGGGAGGCGGAGACCGGAGGATCCGGGTTCGCGGCCAGCCTCAGCTACTTAGTGAGGCCCTCTGCAACTTCGTGAGACCCGGTTTCAAAATAAAGGATAAAAACTAGGGCTGGGGGTGTAGCTCAAAGGTAGAATGCCCCTGGGTTCCCCAGTACCACAAAAAATATAAAAAGAAAGGCCTTGCTTAGGCAAGTGTTTCTGGCCAGTGCCAGGAGCCCTCGGCTCCCCTCGCTCAGGCCTGGTCTGGGGCTGAGGTCAAGCCAGCAGCTGGCTCTCTGGTCCTCTGCCGTCCGACATGGGCCCTCTCTGCTTGCCTGTCAATGCTGTGCTACACAGAGTAGTCGGAAGGGCCTGGGCAGGGGTCGTCAGAGTTGAGAGGGCCTGGCGCCTATGCTCATGGGACTTGTCACTCAGCTCTGGTGGCCCCAAGCATGCTCCAGGCTAGGAACCCCAGTTGACCCAGGTGGGGATCTGCAATGGCCGAGGGACAGAATTGGGAGGTATGGAGGCTCAGGACACAGGCCTGTCTCCCCAGCTCATAGGCCCCACCCTGAGCCTCAGAAATAGGGCCAGACATGCCAGGTGTGGTGGCGCATGCTTGTAATCCTAGTACTTGGGAGGCTGAGACAGGAGGATCCGGGTTCATGGCCAGCCTCAGCTACTTAGTGAGACCCTCCGCAACTTGGTGAGAACCTGTTTCAAAATAAAGAATAAAAAATAGGGCTGGGGGTGTAGCTCAGAAGTAGAATGCCCCTGAGTTCAATCCCCGGTACCGCAAAAAAAAAAAAAAAAAAAAAAAAAAGAAATAGGGCTAGAGGCAAGGCAGGGGGAGGGGCCAGGCCTAGTGGTGCAGGCATATAATCCCAGTACTCAGGAGGCCTAGACTGGAGGATCGCAAGTTTGAGGCCAACCTTGGCAACTTAGACCCTTGGCAACTTAGCAAAACTGTTTCAAAAGAAAAAATGAAAAGGGCTAGGGGTGTAGTTCAGAGGTAGAATGCCTCTGGGTTCAGTCCCTAGTACAAAATGAAGAGTGGGGCAGAGTGCTTCTCATGCTGAAGCGGAGAGCCCATCAGAGGCTCTGCACGCTGCTGGGTCAGCCCCCCCCCCCCCACCGAGGGCAGCCCTGGGGCAGAGCCAGGACCATGGGGGCAGCTCAGCCAGCAAGGGGCCTGGGAACCGGGCGCCCACTGAGGTCCTGCAGGTAAGCCGGCATATTTGCCAGGGGCTGCCAGTTGGTGCTGTCCCCAGGAGCCCTGGCGGGTCTGCCTTGTTCCTCCAGCCCTGCCCAGCTGTGCAGCTGCCCGGCACCAGCCTGATCCCTCCTTTGGTATGCCCAGCAGTGTCCTGCCTCGGTCCAGGCACCTCTGCGGCCCGAGCAGCGCCGGCTAGCTTCTTTCCAAACCCTCATTTCATTCCTTAATTTAGCTGGCACTTCCTGAGCACCCCATGGGGCCAGGCAGTCCCCCTTGACCCCGGGGACCTGCTCGCCAGCATGGCTTGAAGGAAGTCGTGCGTGGGGAGGGCGGTGGGCCCGGAGAGAGGAAGAGGCTGCTAGTGAGAGGCGCCCGGGCCAGCAGGCAGGGTGGCAGCCTCCGGGCCTCAGGGGCAGCTGGGTGGTGGAGGCCCGCGCCGGGTCCGGAGGGCACAGGAGCACCTTCTTAGCTTTGGGGGACTCGCCTTGCTCAGAGGGGGAGGGGCTCTTAGGGGTGAAGCCGGCTGCAGGAGGGGCCAGGAAGGAGTCTATGGTCAAGCAGGCCAGGCCAGGGTACAGTGAGTGGGTGGAGCCCAGCATACCCACCCTCGTGATTTGTGCCTTTATTAAGCACCTACTGTGTGCCTGGCCTAGGCTGAGCGTATGTGTCTTATCTCCGTCAACCCCCTCTCCATGCTCCTTTGAGGGGCACTCTTACCGTTCCCTGTTTCCCAGGCAGGGAAGGGCAGCACCCGCCCTGCTAGGGTCTCCTCCCTGGCACCTTGCCCCAGAGCCGGGCAGACCTCGGCTTTGGCCAATGCCAGCCCTCAAGACCAGCTTCCCCGGGGCCAGGCGCAGTGCCCACAGGGCAGCCCAGCGGGGAGCAGAGGATGGGCAGAGGAGTTGGGGGCCCCTGGAAGCAGGAGCCTCTCCTGGCCCCCCCAGCAGATGCTCCTGGCACCCACTGGGCATTGAGGACCTCAATAAGGGAGCCCAATTTGGACACAAAGGCCCGGCTCTGGGGACAAATACTCATGGATATTGTCCGCCCGGGCCGCCAGGCAGCCGAGGCGAGGCCCACAAAGGGCCCGAAGAAAGGGGCCGAGGGAGGGGCCGCGAGTCCGCCTGGGCTGCACATGCCACGGTTGCCTGGGCGACGGCCCTCTCACGGAGAGGTCTGCCGGGCCATTGTCCGGGGCCCGTAGGACGTGTCACACACCAGATGGTCGTGTGCTGTCTAGGTCACTTATCGGGGACAGAGTGAAGGAATGTGGCCGGCGCGGCAGGCCGGGCGCCATCTGTTCCCTCAGACCGCGGGCACCGTGCGGGCACTGAGCGCTCGGCCGGCGGAGCCCAGTCTCTCCCCCCAGGCTTTAATTAGCTAATTCCATAATTGGACTTTATTTCAGGTAAATTGCATTTCACACCCGAGAGGGCTGCAATGGTCCTTCCAAGAGGGACGCACCCGGCACTGTGTGCGCAGTTGATAATACGGTGACAGAGTGGGCGGCATGCGGGGCCCGCATCCTGCCCACGCCCCCCACCCGAGCTCACCCTGGGCTACGCCTGGCCTGGGCGCTGTGGAGGGCCCTGCCTCCCGCCAGTGGCATCCCGGGGCTTCTACAAATATTTACCCAACAAGGAAATAACAGCTCCGACCCCCCACCCCCAGCAGGTGGGGTGGGGAAACCCCAGACCAGAGCTGGGGCCACCCTCCTTGTACTGGTCCCGGCTGGCCAAGCCAGATGCCAAGACCCCACAGGTGGAAGCCAGGATGGGGTTCCAGGGAGCTGGAGGGGCACAGGCCCTGGGGGTCTCTGGATGAGGGGCGGCCTGGAGCCCCATCCCCACTGCGGCCACTTCCTGCCTCCACAGACTCAGCACAGGCTCCATCCTGAACATCTCAGATGCCTTTAACTCTGATGGCCTGGGCTTTCAGGGTGGCCTCTGGGTGGACAGGAGGGAACAGAGTCCAGGAGGATTAAGAATGGCCAGAAAGCTCCGAGGTTGGTGGGTTCAGCAGACACACCCTGAACCCTGGCCTTGTGTCCCTGAGCGCGTGGTTCCGTGTGCAGGTGGGGTGGGGTTGTGAGCGCTTGGCCAGGGCACATGTCTCCGCCAGAGGACTGATGGACAGGTGGGGGCAGCTTCAGGCTCCAGATGGGGAAATTGAGGCCTGAGGGTGTAGGTGTGAGCAGGTGGGGTTCCCAGGAGCCCTGGGCCATCCTTGTACCCCACCACCTTAGGATTCTGACACTCCTCGGGGTCTTGGAGGGTAGACCTGGACAGGCCCTGGTCCTTGGTGGGCCTCCTGGGTTAAAGGCCAGCCTGGCCTGGGTGGGGCAGATGGAGAGGCTCTGGCCTGGTTCTGAGGGTGGCTGTGCCCAGGGGCACATCTGTGCTGCCCAGCGAAGGCCCTGACCAGGCCCATCTGTACTAGGGCACAGGGTCTTCCAGGAGATAGGAAGGGATCACAGGATGACCATCGCATGGTCAGGGCCACTAGAGCCTCTGATACCTGTCACAGCCCCTCTGAACCCTCTGAGTCCAGCCTTCTCTGTGCACCAACAGGAAATGTTCAGGCTGTCCAGGCACCTGCTTCCATGGGGTTCATGGGGCGGTCCCAGAGGGTCAGGAGAACTGCCTTCCCCAGCAGGGCCTGTGGGTGCGGGAGCTGCGCCATGAGGGGCCCCGATGCCCCGCACTGTCCCAACAACCTCATTTGTCCCCAGAATCAAGGCAGCAGGAGGGCCAAGATCAACCCGTGATGCTCCGTGTTTATTAGGAAAAGTCTGCACAATTAATGATCAGAATCACACCGTGAAACTTGTTAGAACAGATTCCAAATCACCACAAACTATTCTGATTTCTAGGAGATGCAATGCCCAGAGGAACCCATCCGGTGTAGAAACTGCCACGTCCTTTAAACTCCCCGTGGCCAAGGAGCTCCCGTCTGTGTGTCTGTCCAGCGGCTCTGACCAGGCGAGGAGATGAAGGACCCTGCTCTCAGAAAAGCTTCCCCTGCCCAGGATGTGCCCTCGGGGCACCCGGTTCCCTGCCCATGGGGTCAGCATACTAGAGAACGAAGGAGCCAGGACCGGGGCCTTCTGAACAGGGCTCTTGGCCTTCATCGTGGGCTGGGCTCGCCCTGCCCGCCCTGCCTGCCCTGCCGGCTCCCTGCTAGGCCCTGGATTTGAGGCTGGGTGTTGGGGAGGGGGGACCTGTAGACCCTGTCCAGGCCGTTCCTCTCTCTCCCCTTAGGAAGCCCTTGGTCCAACAGGGATGGGCCTCCCTCGGCCTGTCCTGTGTCCTGGCCACAAGTGGGCCAGGCCAGGTGCCCCCGGGTGCCCGTACCACTGTGTCCAACCACCATGCAAGCAATGTGGTCATCACGGTGGGGGTGATGGCTCTGGCCCGAGAGGGACCCCGCACCCAGCCGAGTTCTAGTACCCATGGGTGGGGAAGAGACGGCCTCAGCCGGGCCCCAGGCTCAGGCTCTGGTGGGACATGGACCTTGGAGACTGAGGCTGTTCTTTTGGGGCCTTCAAGGATGTCCAGGTGGGTGCCCCCTGATGAGACAGAGGTGGGGTGGGCCGGCTGGGGCTGCCCTGGGCCTCCCCGCCCAGGCCCTGCCCACCCATCAGGAGCCCTCGTCGGGGCCCCTCCGGGGCACGGTCAGCTGCTCGTAGGTGGGCAGGGAGTTGCTGGGCAGGAAGAGCTCGGGGTGCACGGAGCCGCCTTCGCCGAGGGGCTGCAGCACTTGGGCCCCGCCCCCGCAGCGGGAGCCGCCCTGGTGCAGGGAGAGCAGCTGGTGAAGCATGTCCGTGATGACCACCAGCCTCTGGTCCAGCTGCGTCACCTGTGGGGACAGGAGCAGAGCTGAGTGCATCAGTGGGTGCAGCCCAGTGTGGACCGCCTCAGGGCCCGGCGGGCGAGCCCGGGAGAGGAGACCCGACACGTGTCTCTGTGGACACGCATGCACGCGTCCACTGTGTCCGCATGGCCTAGGTCACGCCTAGGTGTGCGAGTAGAGTGTGTGTGGGTGTGCCCGTGGGGGTGTGAGGCCCTGTGTGTGTGCTGTGCATCTGTGTGTCTACACATGTGGGCTTGAGGTGGGGTGCGCCTCTCTCCTCCCCCGCCTTCCCCCAAGACCTGGTGGCGGAGGTCACTCCTCAGCCCCCTCCCCGGCTCTCCAGCCTCTGTAGCTCTGGACAGGCCCTCTGAGACTTCTAGGCACAGCAGGGTCAGCACCAGGGATTGGGCCCTTTGCTGTAGCCCTTGGCTTCTTGGGGCCAGGCTGGGGTCACCTGGGGTAGGGGTCAAAGGAGACTAGGGGCATTGTCTGCTCAGCCTGGAGGAGAGTTAGAGCCGGATGCTGGCACATGGGTGGAGGCCCAGGGCCTAGGAGGCCTCAGCAGGCTGAGGCTGGGACTTGCCCCCTCCCCAGGCGGTTGCAACCACTTCCCTAACTTAGCGGAGATGACGCCATCTTCCCAGACCTCCACGGCTCAGTTCAATGCCTGAAGCGCTCTGTTCCTGGCCACGGGGCTCTGCCACGTGCCTATCAAGCGCTGCTGTGAACTCAGGGGGGAAGTAGAGGCAGGGTGGGGCCTGGCTCAAACAGGGCACGGAGTAGGTACCCCACAGAGGTGGCTGGACGGCTATGGCGCCAACAGAGAAATCCCTGCTTGAACTGGAGTCAGAGAACTCTTTGGAAGGAAGTGGTCAGCCAGCCCTGACCGGGAGACAGAAGAGGAGATGCCCGGCCTGGGAAGGTAGGATCCTGGGGGGCAGAGCCAGGGAAGCAGGGGCTGGCCTCAGGGCAGCCCAGGGCAGGGTGGGCTAGGGAAGGTTCCTAACTGGGAGCAGTGGGTGGGGGTCCCAGCATGAGCGAGGTCCAGGAGAGCATACAGCTCAGGGGGCGGCCTCAGCTGCTGGGGATGGGCTGGTGCTTCAGCCTGCAATGTCCTTGGGGGTGGCGCCTTCAGGGCACTCTGTCCTAAGGCAGGCACCTCCTTCCCCTCCCCCACCACGGGTACCTGGAGCACCAGAGAGACCAGAAATGGTGGTGGTGGGGAGGGGAGCAAAGGAGCTGGCCAGATGCAGGGTCAGACCCATAGGGATGCTTCAGGGAAAAAGGTGGTTTTGGGGTCAAAACCACCAAGATGACTCAGCCAAGTGCCGACGGCTGGGCCCTCCCTGAGGACACGCGGCAGGCGGGAACTAGCTGCACCGGCACAAGCACATGTTGCGTGTGAGGTCCGGGCCCCAGGCGGTCCCGGGCAGGCCTGACCGTCCCGGCTGCTGACCAGGCTGCAGGGCCCAGGTCAGGGTGACCGGGGCCAAGCCGGGGTGCTAGGAAGATGCTGGTGGGTGAAGTGGGCACCAGCCCCATGTTGGCCAGAGGCAGAGCAGAGAGTTGGCCAGGTTCCGGGAGTAGGGGGCAGGCCCAGCTTCAAAGGCTGGGCACTGTCACCATCCACCCTCCCTCCTACTGTGGACGCTGAATGGAGGGAAGGAGACAGTGGCTGCCAGAGGGGCTGAGATGAGAGGAGGGGTCTTTCCTGGGCGGGGACCAACCGCCTTTCCTCCAGCCCAGAAGGGCTGTGCAGGCACCTTCTATCTGGGAGGCGGGGCCTGTGCCCTTCTTGAAAGGAGGAATGTCACCCAGGCTGCAGGGTATAAGTGGGGAAACAGGCCCAGGGATCTACAGGTGCACAGCAGATTGAAGCCAAAGCCAAGCTTGGTCCTCCGGTGGAATCCTAGGTTCACCTCCTGGACTGGGTCTTCCCGGCCCCCACGGCAGTAGGAATGAAGGAGACCTGTCTCGCCCGGCTCCATGCCGCTCTGTGCAGGCCCCAACTCGGGGATCGATTGGTTTGGTATCAATTAAAGCAGCAAATACATTGCAGAAGAAAATCTGTGGTTTCATAAATCTTTACTTTACGGCACTTGAACATCTGTTGAGGCCCCACATGTGCTAATGGTAGGGAGGCCTTTATAGGGAATCCTCAGGAAAAAGGAGGCAGGAGGGTGGGTATGGGCAGGGTGTGGGGCTGCTGGGTGTGGCTAGGGAAGGTGCTCTGTCCTGAGCCATCTTGGGGTGATGACTCCGCCTGGCAGGGAGCCCCAGCACCTTGCCGAGAGGGGCTCCACCTCCTGTGGGGGAGCAGGAGGGAGGCTGGTGGGCTCCAGAACCAAGCATACTGCAAGGGCCTCCACAGGGTGTCCCTGGAGTGGCCCTGCCCAGGCTGCTTTCTGAGCTCATCGTGTCCTCATGGCCGCTGCCCATGGCAGCTGGGGCTTTCAGGGGCTCCTCAGGGGCTCTGGTCCCGGGGACCTCTTACTAGCCAGGCTGATTGGAGGCAGGATATGGACCAGAATCCCCGAGCTAGTCCAGAGTCTGTGGCCTCACACTGCAGGCCTGAGGGCAGCACAGGGCTGGGGAGGACAGGGAGAAAGCCTCCTGGCACCCGAGGGGACTGCCTGGGTCCTCCTGGTCACCCATGGGGTCCTCCCAGACTGTCCTGGCTGCCCGTGGCATCCTCCTAGGTCCATCTAGTCACCCGAGGTTCCTCCCAGACCATCCTGGCTGCCATGGGTGCTCCCGGATTCCCTGGCTGCTGCCCTGCTGCAGGCCCTGCCCCAAGCCCACCGTGCTGGGTTCCTCTTTCTCTCTGCCAGTCAGCTGCCAGGTGTGGTAAAAAAAAACAGTAGCGAGCGGGTGGGCCAAGCCCTGCGGAGCACTCCTGACCCGGACCAGGCCGGCGTGGCCCTGACCAGCCGCCCAGGGAGTGACCTCGGCCAAGACCTCAGCTGCAGGGAGCCAGGTGCCCAGGGAGGGAAGGCAGCACCCACTCTGGACACCAGGCCGGTGCTCCCCAAGAGCCGCTGGGACAGGTTGGTTTTGGGGACCTCGGATCTCTCCACTATTTGCAATTTGAGAGTGATTAAAAGGGCAGGACAGACAAAAGCCCCTTTGTGCCCAGCCTCGACTCACCAAATTAATAACCATAAGACGACTTTTGCGGCCGCGGAAGAGAAAAAAGCAATTAGAATAACAGCTAGTTAGAGAGCCCCGCGGCGGCTGGTGCTCAAACCCAGGCCGACGGGGACCCCTGTTTGATGTGGTTATGAATTTGTTTTCAAAAGAAGATCTTGAAAAAGAGTCTTTCAAGAGAAATTTTTGCAGAACCTGCCCAGCCTTGATCCCCGCTCGGGACCCCTGAAGGCTTTGGCCTCGTGGATGCCTTGGGCTGCCTCAGCCAGCCTGGCCAGGGCTGGGCAGGCAAGGCGGGGACACCAGGGCCTGGGCTGGAGGGCAGGGAGCGCCGTGATGTGCCCCGCTGGGGCTCTAGGGAGCGGTGGCCTGTGGTTCCCCTGGGATCCTTGTTGCTTGGTGTCTATAGGCAGGGTGGGCCTTCTCCAGGGGCACTGCAGGGTCCCCTGTAGGGTCTCCATGTGCTCCAGGGAATGTTAAGGAGCCAATCTCAGAGGCTACACTCAAAATGCTTCATCCTGGCCATGGGGTGACTGGATGCCAGCCCTGGCACCAACGTGGCCTGCAGGGAGTTGGGGAGGGGGCTCCCGGAAAAGGGCAGGGATGCCGGAGCCCAGAATCCCGTAAGCCCTGGGTTATGCGGCCTCTCTGTGCACCCACCAGCTCTTACTCAATCCTGCTTCTCCCGTATCTCATGGACCAGGAAAGGAGAGCTGACCGGCGGCTCAGGGAGGCCCAGCCACCCCCTTGCACCCGCCCCAGGCTTCCTGCTCTCCCAGCCCTCTGGCACACTCCAGCCTTCCCATCTTTAGGACCCACAGTCACCAAGGCTCCAGCTGGTCTGCCTTCCTGGGACGTGTCAGGGCCAGGCCTGAGATTCGGGCAACATGGCAGCCGCCTGTGTCCTGACCCTGGGGCTGGCATGCCAGTAGGGCTGCTGCATCGACGCCTGGCCAAGGCATGTGTGTTACCTTAGAGGCTGCGCACTAGAGCCCTGTCCTGACAGCTGTCCTCGTATCTCTCACTGTTCTGCTTGCTGGGTGGCAGGAAGGGGCCGCGCCATGGAGGTGACCTGGACCGTCGCCACCATCAGCCCCACCTTCAGCACTGCCACATGGCTAAGGACATGGTGGCCCCAAGACCCTTCCTGGGGCCTGGCTGGCCCTTGCCGACCATCCCTGGAGCACAGGCTGCTGCCTCTGAGAGGGTGCCGGGATAGGAAGAGTCCCTTCCACCAGGCCACAGATGCACACTTACCAGGACAGCCCCACGCTGCAGCCCCTGTCCCCTGATGGACACCTGGGGGCCTGAAGGACCCTCACCAGGCAAGCAGCTGAGGAGGGCTTAGGATCATCATCACAGCACAACCCTGCCCTCCCTCCACACCCAGCCCTTCTGCTGGTACCTCTGCATGACACCCCAAGCTCCAGGCCCCGGCTCTGTGCCTTCCTTGGGCTCCAGAACCCTGTCTCCAAGGCTGTAGATCTAGGTGCATCTCAGCTCAGCAGGCCTGATGGGGACTCTGATCCTCCTAAGCCTGTCACCCATCCTGTCCTCCTGTCTCAGAAAATGGCACCAATACCCACACAGTAGGACAAATTCTCCTCCCATGGCGGCGGTCCTGCAGCTCTCTGAAGCGTATGCCCCAAATTCAACCCCCTTATTGTTTTTTTGCCTTGCCATATGAATCCTATTTATTTCTTTACTTTTTCAACTAGTTGAGGCTACGCATCCTTTCTTTTATGTCTTCCAATTCTATGTATGCTTAGAATGGCCTTTTCCATTCCAACGCTGAAATATCTTTTTCTAGTACATTTTCTTTTCTTTTTTTCTTTTGTGGTACTGGGAAGTGAACCCAGCGGCATTCTACCTCCAAGCTACACCCCCAGCCCTTTTTATCTTGAAACAGTGTCTCACTAAGTAGCTGAGGCTGGCCTCAAACCTGCGATCCTCCTGTCTCAGCCTCCCAAATACTAGAATCACAGGCCTGCACCATCATGCTCAGCTCTAATACTTTTTTTTTTTTTGGTACTGGGGATTGAACCCAGGGGCGTTCTACCTCCGAGCTACACCCCCGGCCCTTTTTTTTT
>PVJS01038155.1:0-12422 GCA_004027185.1 Glis glis
GCATGTATGATGTTCATACCCTGACATATATCAAAATGTATAATTATAATTTACAATGCACCAATAAATGAACATAAAAAGTTAAAAAAATAATATTGGACTAATATTAATTTTTTATTTTGATGTATAGTTATATAAAGGGTATATGGGAACTCTTTGGGCTATCTTTTTAACTTTCCCATAAATTAAAAAAAAATTAGCCAGGCCTGGTGGTGCATGCTTGTAGTCCCAGTATTTGGGAGGCTGAGACAGGAGGATCGCAGGTTCGCGGCCAGCCTCAGGTACTTATTGAGGCCCTCCACAATTTATTGAGACTCTGTTTCAAAATAAAGAATAAAAAATAGGGCTGGGTGTATAACTTGGGGTTAGAATGCCTCTGGGTTCAATCCCCAGTACTGCCAAAAAAATTACAAAATAAGGTGTTTAATTTTTATTAGAACTACTCTACTTTATATTGAAATATTTTAAAAATAAAACTGTGAGTTATGCCAATGGTTCATTTGCGACTATCATGACTAACATGCAAGACTCTTTAGTGCCACTGCATTTAATGGTTTGCCCATATTTTAATCTTCTTGAGAAACCATGAGTAAGTCATTCTCTCCTCTTAATGGCTGCAGCAGTGTATTTATTCAATAATGACTTCTGTGTCAGATCTGGATAATGCCGTGGGTCATTTCGCCTCCTGTTCATTTCAGTGGCACATTTTAAAAGGGAATATTTCCAGATATAATATATCTTTTGCTATCTGGTAAGCAGAGCTATAATAAATACTGCAGGCTTCCTTGGTTTACAGTATACATTTTTCCTCAACATTTTGAGATATCAATGTTTTGTTTGCGATTTGATACCTTCATATATATGTTATGGAAAAGAAAATGGGCTTGTGTTCACTAATAAGAAATAAGCATTAGAATATAAGTACACTCGGCCAAATATTATTCTGACATAATATTTGAAAGACCTAATAAAAATAGTAATTCAAATGGCAGCAAGTGTTATCAAAATTTAACTAAAAACATCTAACAGTAACAACCTAATGTCCTGATTAATGAGAGATAAGTACACTGATGGAGACAAACTGATATTTGGGTTAGTATTCACCATTAAAGTGATCCACAGAGGGAAAATACAACCGTTACAGGTGAAGTGTCAGTTTCACTGATGGTAAAGAAAGAGGTCTAGTAACAGTGAAGGAAAGTAACAGATAAGGAAAGTTTTCACATCTTACTTTTCCAAATAATCACTGTCTTCATTGAAATGTGAAGAATCTATCACATTGGGTGTGAAAAGGATTTTGGAAATCAATAGTCTTGATGGCTAAAAAAGAATTATAAAACTAGCAGTGTTAGTGAGACCCATTTAGTATGTCTGTGTACATTTTTCACTGTATAGGAACAGGAGGTCAATGGTCCTGAGATCCAACCACTGTGATTCTCCTGTCCAGGCTGAGGAAAGGTCATACCTAATTCTCAAAGGCACACTCCAAATGACAGTTGGATCAACTCTTCGCTGTCTCACTCCAAGAAGCTACTCTTTGTAAACAGTTGAAGATAAGTGATTTCCTCACTGCACACAGGATACTTCTCACACATCTCAGCTCTTGGCATGTTTCTCAATAACACTTGGGGGGGGGGGCGGGTACTGGGAGTTGAACCCAGAGGCATTTTACCTCCCAGTCCCTTTTTTGTTTTTGTTTTGAAACAGGGTCTGCTAGGTTGTTGACAGTCTCGTTAAATTGCTGAGGCTGGTGTTGAACCTGAGTTCCTCAGGTCTCAGCCTCCAAGTACTGGGATTACAGGGAGTGCTCCCACGCACAGCTCAACAACACTTTTGTGCCACACGTTTTAAATTCATTGTCTCCGGATGCTCCAGCTTTGACTGGAGATTACTCAGGTCGCCATTAAATAGGCTCTTTGGGGGACTTTATTTCCCAGTTGAGTTTCTGTGTCTTCTATGCGTTTGTTTTTCTATCTGTTGTTAGTCCCCCCAACTCCCGCTTCCAGGGTGGATTCTTCTAGTTTCCTCAATTAGGATAAAGAATCGTCCAAAGCAGCCCAGTCTCCAGTTCTATTCCATTCAAAATGTTAATTCCTCAGGCACCTATTCTGCATCCTACTGTCCCGTGGCGGGCTACTTCTTGACCCTATCTCAGTGCTCGACCGCGCTTTCCCTCCAAACACGAGCTTCCTTCTTCTGCTACACCTGTCGGGGAGCGAGGGACGCACAGGGCGCATGCGCCTCTCTTCGCAGGCGAGCAGCCTACTACGCATGCGCCAGTCCGCCGGCGCATGCGGAGGAAAAAAATCACGACGGCGACGGGTGGTGACGTAAGAGGCGCGCCGTCCTGAAGTTTGTGCAGCTTCCGCGGGAGGGAATCCTGGCCCGTCGCAGTTATGGTGCAGTGCGGTTGCGCGTTGTTCAGAAAGGTCCGTGCCTGGTGTCACTCAGCCTGGTACCCCCAGCCCCCGCTGAGGTCCCGTGCCCGCCTCGCTGCCCTCCCAGCCGTTTTCTTTCTAGGGGTCCCTTTTCTGCTTAGCTTTATCAGTCCTCTCCGCCCTCCACGAGTTGGGCTTTGCCTGTAGGGATAAGAAGGGAATGTCTACACGGCGTGCTTAGATGTTTGGGGACAGGCTTGAGATCTTGAGGGGCATTGTAGGCACGTGGGAAGAGGAAGCGGGATACTTGCCTACTCTTTAGACACTAAGTATGGTTTAGGTGGAGTATGGGATTGTTTTTGCTTTTGTTTTTCTCAAATATTGTATCTTTCCCTTCAGTGCACTGCTTTTATTTATTTTATTTTATTTATTTATTTATTGCGGTACCGGGGATTGAACCCAGGGGCGTTCTACCTCCGCGGTATAATTGATGTGCCTTGCAGAAAATTTAGGCCAGTTTTTGTGTAGTTTCGGTCTTAGAATTGTTTCCATGAAAATTCAAAAACAAAAAACCAGAATGGCCTTACTAGTCGTGTTTTTTTTTTTTGAAAACCTGACTGCATCATATTTCTCCCATCTCCTTTTTACTACCGACCATTGTGTGATAGATTCCTTTTAAGCGAGGCTTATAAACTTGAGAAACTGATGAATCTTGAGTAGTAAAAAAGGCACACATTGAAGGGAACTTTATAAACGTTCCTCGGAAGTTTATTAGAATTGTCGCTGCTTCAACTTTGTGTGTATGTGGTATTGGAGATTGAACCCAGGGGCATTCTATCTCCTAGTTACACCCCCTAGCCCTATTTTATTTTTTGTCTTGAAACAGGGTCTCATTAGGTTGCTGAGCTGGCCTCAACCTGCGACCCACCTGTCTCAGCCTCCCAAGTATTACAGGTGTGCACCACCACACCCAGCTAGGAATTTCAATTTTTATTTTTATTTTTGCGGAACTGGGAATTGAACCCAGAGGCATTCTACCTCTGTGCTACACCCCCAGCCCTATTTTAATCTTTATTTTGAAACAGGGTTTCACTAAGTTGCAGAGGGCCTCACAAGTTGCTGAGGCTGGCCGTGAACCTGGGATCCTCCTGCCTCAGCCTCCCAAGTACTGAGATTACAAGCGTGCACCACCACGCCCGGCTTAAGTGTTTCAATTTTTAAAAATTCCCCGATATAGTTGTTATTCAGAAGTATCCTAAATGATTAAAACTATGAAGATTATTAATTTGAGGAATTACTTCATAAAGTGTTTTGATAGCCTGGGAGGTCAATATACAAGTTCATGATTTGGTGAGTGAAACAGGTAAACACTGAATGCAGTGTAAGATTTCAAAAAGTGTAGTAATAGAGGTATATATCAAATTGCTGACAGAAATAGCAAAGTCAAGGTAAGAGTTGGTTAGAGGAATTAAGAAATCTGGTCTTCCAATGTTCTCTCAAGTAATGGAACCATTTGGTTCCATTACTTGAGAGTACATTGAAAATAGGACATTCAGGTGGGTTTATGATAGAAAAGAATAAATAGCATTGTAAACAGGAAAAGCACCAGCATAGTGGTTGGGGACATGGCAGTACATCAGGTAGAAAAGAGCAAAGGGGAGAAGTGGACAGTAGGGACTGAGCAAATGAAAATGATACTGGGGAGGTAAGGTATGGGCTTTAAAGGTAATACTGTGAATTTTAGATTTTATTTTATAAGCAGTCAAGTCCAAAAACCCACAGATGGTTTTGAGTAGGGGAGAAACAGATCAGATCCTTTTCAGAAAAACAGCTCTTGGCAACAATGGAGGATGCATTAAGGAGGTAGTGACAGGACACTGAAAGGCCATTTAGAATTTAATGTATTGGTCAAGGTTCTAGGGCAGTGGTACTGGGAAGGAGAGAGTTAGCAGGACTTCTGGGAAAGAAATGTGTATAGTTTGAAAAACATTCATTTGTGTGGTCTCAACGAATAGATAAGCTGTGATTCTATTATTTGAGGGAACATTAGAGGAATAGATTCTGGAGTGAGGGAAGTTTGGGTTTGTGTTAACATTTTGTTTCTTTTTGGTTCATTTGCAGTTCTGGGGATCCAGCCCAGGGCTTGACACTTCATGTGCTCTGCAGCTGAGCTATGCTCCAGCTCAACACTTTTTTTTTTTCTTTTTGGTGCTGGAGATTGAGCCCAGGGGTATTCTGCCTCTAAGCTACATCCCCAGCCCTTTTTAAATTTTGAAACAGGGTCTCACTAAGTTGCTGAAGCTGACCTCTAATTGGTGGTCCTCCCATCTCAGCCTCCCAAGTACTGGGATTATAGGTGTGCGCCGCCATGCCCGGCACATTTTGTTTTTGAGGTGACAGTTATCCATTCAACTGATAACCACCAAGTTATATATTTGAGAGGTTTAAAATATGAACTAAATACAGATCCGGTTCCCAGTTGCTTTACATCCAGATGGAGATGTCCAATAGATTGAACATAGAAAAATATCTCACACCTAGGTGGTAGTTATTGGTATAGACTGTGATTACCCAGGAATGAAAATTTAGAATGAAAACAGGACCAAGGTCAGAGACCCTGAGGGTAAATGGAACAATAATTGATCATTGAAAAAGAGGGTCCTAAGAGAAAAATGGGAAAGGAAGGTAAGATTGGAGGTGAGCTAAGAATAAGCTGTAGAGTTGGCATACAGAAAGCCATTATTGACTTTTTAAAAAGAAGTTGTAGTGGAACAAAACTAGAAAGGAGTTCCAAGTCAATAAACACATTTGGTATACAAATATTCTCTTTCTCTTGAAGTATGGAAATTTCATCGATAACCTTAGACTCTTCACCAAGGGAGGAAGTGGCGGAATGGGTTATCCTCGCTTAGGTGGAGAAGGTGGAAAAGGTGGTGACGTCTGGGTTGTAGCCCGTAAAAAAATGACTTTAAAACAACTGAAAGACAGATATCCTCAGAAACGGTTTGTGGCTGGAGAAGGAGCAAACAGTAGGTAAGCGCTTACTGAATGACTTTAATTTTATAAAATCAAACCTTTCTGGAAAAAAAATTAATTGGTAATTTGAAGTAAATTATTTTCTGTATTTGTAACTGAGCAAGAGTCTAAAATGTCTAAATTTGTAGAAATTGCTACTAAATATTTTGGAGTTTTAAAACTTTTTACCCCTTCTTTTCCCAATGGCTTTTTTGCACTTCCTCTGTACAGAGAGAAAATTATCTGAATCCCTATTATTTTCTTCCAAAGTTATACTGGATGACTTTTAGGAAACTTTTCTTAATTTCAACCATGCTACTCTACCCCAGCACCATTAAAAGTCAGTTACCTATAACTCTTTCACCTAGAGATAACCATTATTAACATTTTCGTGACTTTTCTAAGACTTTGCTGTGTGTACACAAATGTAATCATGTGTATGTGTGTAATTATGTACCAGAAAAAAAAAGAAAAATGAGAGCACAATATTTTACAACCTCTTTTTACTTAATTTTTTTCATGTTATAATATGATTACTGCACAATACAGTATCGGAATTAACAGTTTATTTTTATAATTTTCCTATTTAGGTTGTGTTGATTTTTGTTTGTTTTTCGCTACTATTGCCACAATATAACATTCTCGTATAGATACTTTTTACATAGTTGTTCAATTTTTCTTTTCCTTTTTTTTGTAAATTCCTAGAAGTAGCATTATTCAGAAGTTTGTATCAACCCATTCGTTCATGAGCAGCTTGAAAATAGCTAATTAAGTACTCTCATTTGAGATAATGTTTAAACAGCTTTATTCAGTTGATTTTCTGGGTTTTTTTTTCCTACCTTACTTGTATTGTAATGATGTTTTCATTTCAGATGTATAACATCTTAGTTTATTATGGGTTAAAATGACTTTTGGTGATTAGCTTAGTAACTTAAATTATTACTTATGATAATAAAGATACAGTAGTAAAAAATGCAATAAATAGTGATAATTTTTTTTAATATTTGACCAATTCACATCTGCATTAGCCAGAGGAGTTGATTGTTATTCCTCTTTGTAAACCATTGTGTTTACTTGAAGCATAAACCATTTGATTTAGTGGTTTTTTTTAATTTTAATTTTTTATAGGGTTAGTGCACTGAAAGGCTCCAAAGGAAAAGACTGTGAAATCCCTGTACCTGTGGGTATTTCAGTAACTGATGAAAATGGTAAAATTATAGGTGAGTGTATTGTAGCTTTTAAGGTTGGGGAAAGTGTGCACATTTTCCAAAATTGGTTCAGGGCTTGGGGAATAGCTTCTCTTGAGTTTTGGAAGAATTTTTTTTAACATTAATAATTTTCACTGCCAACTTATAAAAGAACTAAAAATGTATGTAAAGGTTGTTTAAAATTATTGCTAGATTTAAGATTATTTTAAAGATATAAGAGTATTTGTTTTTAAAACATATAACTAGTGTGTGTTTAGTAGCTTACAGAAGTGTTTCTCTAGGGTCAGACATTATTTTTATTATTAATATTTTAATGGTGCAGGGGATTGAACCCTAAGCAAGCACTCTACCACTAAGCTACATCCCCACCCCTGTAGGATCAGACTTTTAAAAGATACTTAGTCTTGTGGTTTAGTCCCTTAGGTTTATAAATTGGAATTTCTTGGCATGTATTTCTGAACGAAAAATACAATTTTATTGATTTCACTTATTAATCTTTGTTGTATTTCTCTTCTTTTAAAGGAGAACTCAATAAAGAGGAAGACAGAATTTTGGTAGCTGAAGGTGGCATTGGTGGTAAATTGCTTACAAATTTCTTACCATTGAAAGGCCAGAAACGAATAATTCACCTTGACCTAAAACTTATAGCTGATGTAGGCCTGGTAGGGTAAGTACCATTCGTACTACTTTCAGAGAGAGAGTTCATGGATAGGAAATTAATGTAAATAGTAATTTGGGTCCTGAATTATTTCTAGTTTATGGAATTTGTGTGCTGTGAGTGTATTTTAAGAATATGTCACCAAATACACAGTTGAACCTTGAACAATGCGGGTTTGAGGTATCAACTCCAACACCCGTCCTCCTACAGTTAAAACTATACAAATAATTTTTGACTCCTCAAAAACTTAACTACTAATAGCCTGCTGGTTGGATAACAAACAGTCAACACATATTTTTGTATATGTATTACATATGGTGAAAAATTTGTGAGAACTGGAAGAGAACACTTTTTACTATTATATATAATTTAATGGAGAGACAGATTTCTCATGGGTAGATGATTAGCATCACATGGCCTTTTATTGATTGTGTGTGTGTGGTGCTGGGAATTGAACCCGGGGGCATTCTACCACTGAGCTACACCTCCATCCCTATTTTATTTTTTTATTTTGAAATAGGATCTCACTAAGTTGTGGAGGGCCTCACTAAGTTGCTAAGGTTGGCTGCGATCCTCCTGTTTCGGCCTCCCAAGTACTGGGATTTACCTGCATGTGCCTCCATGCCTAGAGTTACATGGCATTTGAAGCCACACTTGAGCTTACTGCAAAAGCAACAGGAGGTGGCTATGGAATTATTACAGTAATACAGTATGTACTGCAGTTAATTTTATACAGTTATGATTTAATGCTGCATTTTTATGTTTGTTTACATTTCTCTTAGATTGCAAATGTCATGTACGGTCTATAAATATGTGCATATATTTTGATAAATTGTAACTTTTATAATAAATTTGTATGTATTTTACACTAGTAAATAATAAAATAGACTGTCAACATCTATTTTATGTAGTCATGACATATCTTTTTCTTCATTTTGTTTTGACCTGTCTAGGGCTATGCATTTCATCTGCAAATTTTTTCAGATTTTCACAAATTTCCAAAATAAAAAAATCAGCATATAAATGAGCCTCCTACTTCAAACTCAGCAGTTCAAGGGTCAGCTGTAGTTATTTCCAAATTGTGGACATAGAGTTTCATAGTAACTATTCATTTGTGAAAGGAAGGTCAGAGAAATAGAAATTGAAACCACACTTTTAGAAGTATACAGAAAGAAATAAAGAAGGAAAAAAAATGATTGAGTTATTCCTGAGAGTATTATATATAGAGACTAAGGTATCATTAACCAAATAGGTTAAGACCAGTAAAATTGCAGTCCTAAGACATACACACTTTTGGACATTGTCCTGGGTCTTGCTCTCACTATTTCTGTACTCTCTGCTTGGGATCTGTCTATTCTCAATATCACATACCTCACAATATTGTCCTCTTCCACCAGTCTCCATTTTTCCATTAAATAATGCTGTTTAACTGTGGAATTTGCAATGCTGGTACCTCCTAGAAGGAGATACAAAGCAAAATAGAGAGTAGGTAAAGGAAGGGTAAACTGTGATTTGCTTTTCTCCTCTCATGTTTTCTCTCCCTCTCTCTCTCCTAGGCTTCCTACTATGGCATTTCAGTTATTCAGATGGAAAGCTCAGGAAAGGACAGGGAAAACTGCCTTATTGCTACTCCCTTCCAGACTCTTCCTTGTTTTCCCAAAGCTTTTTTTTTTTTTTTAGCTCTTCCCGTATTCCTCTCCAGTCATCTTACTTCTTCTTTACCAGACTCCTTATTTCTTGCCCTGCCTGACCAGCCACTAGGTCTTAACCATCACTGGCTTAGAGTTCCCAGAGGCCTCATTCCCGCTAAAGTTATAGTAGGAAAGATGTGATTCTGACTTGCCATTCACACTTTTAAAAAATAAAACACAGGAGAATTAGGCATAGTTTCTGTAATCCTCTATATTCTTCTAGAACTTTGTGGTATAAGAGGGTTTGTGGACAAGACTGGGAATCCAGCCATTCCCAATCTGATTTGGTAGAAATGTGTTTCAAATTCCAAAGAAATACCTTTACAAACTGAGTGTAGCAAGGCTGACTAGCAAAGGTGGAGGACTCAGGTTAGACTAATTTGGATTAAAATCTCAAATCCTCCAGAGGCTGGCTGGCAGGTCTTAGATAAATTATATAGCCTTCCTAAACCTCTGTTTTCTCATTTTTAATAATGTATGGAGATGGTTCTCATCTTAAAAGTTTGGTAAGATAATGCATGTACAGCAGAACATACACTTTGCATTTATGCAAGCCCAGTGAATTGTAGCTGTGATCATCATCATCATTATGTTACCAGTCTATTGGAGACTTCTTGTAGTCAAATACTGAGTTTTGCAGAAATGAGTTTGAAATTATAATCAGTAATTAAACCTTCAAGAGTCTTAAGCAGAATGTTTAACATAGATGATCTAATGCTTTTTAGTCAGCAGCTATTCTTGAAGATACTACCACCAAGTCTTTTAGCTGGTTTCAGGAATGAATTGAACCTTAGAAGAAAGTTATTGTGTAATTAATACATTGTACTGCTGTTGTCAAATCTGATCTTTTCATAGGTTGGATTTCAACTTCTAAAATTTTCATTAGGCACTTTCCAAAAAAAAATTTCAAATATGTGTTTTTCAAACATGAGCACCTTCTATTCATACGTTGATCTCCTTGGAAACAGTTACTTGCATTTTTCTGGGCTTAACCATTACTATGAAAATATGAGGGTACTGGAGAGAAATAAGCAAGTCTAGCTAGTGATAATCATGGACAACAATGGGTGCAATTGGCTTTTTAATATATTACAATATATTAATACTAAATATATTTAATATATTACAAGAGCCTAGATGAAACAGGCTATGGGAACATATATTCCAGGGGAAGGAATCATTAAGAAATCTCACATTCCAGAAGGATGTTTTATGAGGAAAACTATTAAAAGAGCTCCATTGTGGAGCTCGTAAATTTTTGTAGAATTCCAAAGTAATATTGCACTATTATTCCCAATGAAAGTTTGACAGAGTTTTTGAAAGAATACCTTCTTCAAATTTGAATAAAAACCGAAGACAGGGATCACATTTGTCTCATTGCTGTGTTTCTGATGCTTAGTATGCTGCCTGATAGAAAGCAGTGCTCAAAAAACATTTGCTGGGAAAATTTAATGAAATCATGTGAGTGAGATTTAGGAAAGAATCTTTTAAGTAAGCCCTGTTTTTAGTTTTTGTGTGTGTGTGTGGTTCTGAGGATTGAACCCAGAGGCATTCTACCTTCGAGCTACACCCCTAGCCCGATTTTCTTATTTGAAAACAGGGTCTTGCTAGGTTGATGAGAGTCTCACTACTTGCTGAGGCTTAGCATTTTTAAAAAAATACATGGAGCCGGGCATGGTGGCGAATGCTTGTAATTCCAGTACTTGGGAGGCGGAGACCGGAGGATCCAGGTTCGCGGCCAGCCTCAGCTACTTAGTGATGCCCTCCGCAACTTTGTGAGACCCAGTTTCAAAATAAATTATAAAAAATAGGGCCGGGGGTGTAGCTCGGAAGTAGAACACCCCTGGGTTCAATCCCCAGTACCACAAAAAAAAAAAAAAATACATGGTAGGCCTTTCTGGAGGGGAATATAGCAATAAAATAAAAAGCCTTTATAATCTGTATATATTTTTAAACAGTACCTACTCTAGAAATTTATCATAAGAAAGATACTAAAGATATGTGTAAACATTTAAGGATAGTCACTACATTGCTTAAAGTTTTTAGAAAAAAATTAGACAAATAATATGCACTTATTTTCAGAAAGATAAAAACAAGTTATCTATTAATTCCGCCACTCAGAATGACTATTACTAGTGTATGTCAGATATAAGCTGGGCTTGGTGAAGCACACCTATAATTCTAGTACTTAGGAGGCTGAGACAGAAGGATCACAGGTTTGCAACCAGCCTGAACAACTTAGTGAGGCCCTCTGCAACTTAGTGAGACCCTGTTTCAAAGTAAAAAACAAAATAGGGCTGAGGGTGTAGCTCAGAGGTAGAATGCCTCTGGGTTCAATCCCCAGTACTATATATACACACACACTAGTGTTATATCACCAGTATACATATTTTTGCAGTGTTATTTATAAGTGCAAACAGTTGGAGACAGGCTAAATGTCTATCAGTAGGAAATTAGTTACGTAAGTTAAAGGTGTTCATCTTATATTATTGAGTCCAATCAAGGTTTTTTTTTAATTATTTGAAATATTTTTTTTTTCTTTTTTTCTTTTTTTGTACTGAGGATTGAACCCAAGGGCATTCTACCTCTAGGCCATACCCCCAGCCCTTTTTATATTTTTATTTTGAAACAGGGTCTCACTAAGTTGCGGAGGGCCTACGTAGCTGAGGCTGGCTGCAAACCTGCCATCCTCCAGTTTGTTTAAAAATAATTTGCAAAGGAGAAACAAGATAGAAACAACATTAGCTAGTTGTAATGCATGGGCCTTATTTTAGTCTCTATTCAAATAAACCAAATTCTAAAAATTATATTGGCAATGTATTAATATTTGTTGAAACTACATGATGGCTACATGAGATTCATTACTCCTGTCTACTGTTGTGTATGTTTGAAAAATGTTCATAAACATTTATTTTAATCATTCTGTCAGTATTTGGCTAGAGTGGGTTGCAGGGTTCCCCTCCATGATCTTCAAGGTTTTAAAAAAACATAACAATTATTTTATTCTTTTGATTCTAGAACATATTCAGTATCAAACATGAATTTATTTTTACCTTTTTTTACTTATATATATATACTTTGTTTTCAAGGTTTTTATGTGTGTGTGTGTGTGTGTGTGTGTGGTACTGGGGATTGAACCCAGGGGCATTCTGTCTCCAAGCTACACCTCCAGCCCTACTTTTTATTCTCTATTTTGAAATGGTCTCACTAAGTTGCGGAGGGCCTCACTAAGTAGCTGAGGCTGGCCGTGAACCTGCGATCTTCCTCTCTCCTCTGCCTTATTTTCAAGTTTTTCAAGATTATTTTAGATTTATAGTCTGTTTCTCTCTCTCTCTTTTTTTTTAAGTCCTGGGTATTGAACCCATGGCCTTCTTCATGCTAAGTATGTGCTCTACCATTGAGTTACACTCCCAGCTCCTATATTCTTCCTTTTTTTTTGGGTGCTGGGGGTTGAACCCAATGGCATTCTACC
>PVJS01038156.1:0-19556 GCA_004027185.1 Glis glis
ATCGGGGCGCCCTGGCACGTGGGCGACCCCTCAGCCATAACCAGCCGCGGGGGTCTGTGAGCTCCGCGCTCCCGGGGCCTGAGCCCCCGGGCTCCTTGTGTATTACCTGTTGGACGAGGGCTTGGCAAGAAGGGGAGGGATTTGTAAAGCCCCTTATTTCAGTAATGGGGTCTGGGCCCCTCCGCTTGTCCCAAGGAAATAGTCTCATCTCCCTGATGGGGGGAGCCCCTTCCCCACCGCTGACCCTGGCAGAGGAATGCTGTTACTGAGGTCAGGATCTGATCCGGTGCAGCAATCTCTGGGCCCTTTGTACTTCTCTATTTGAACAGGCCTTTCAAATGGATCTGGCTAATTTGGGCTAAGAATAGAGGGAGCCTGGGGTCTCAACTGAGTATGGGTGGTTTGGATGTGGCCTTGGAAATCTCCAAGGGCAACTGGGCAGGTGGGGAGTGTGGCATGCGCGGAGGCCCCCGTGTTCAGGTGTGGGACCCTGGGTCAAAGGTTTTGGGGGTTGCTGGGCTTCCACACTCTGGTTTCATTTTAACAGGTTAAGCGTGCAGCCATTTCTCACTGATAAAGGGAGTGAACAGGAAAGTCTTTCTAGTGCTCAGCAGGACGGACAGGGAACAGGCTCTGATATTTATTTATCACATACCCAGTTCCACTAAGGACAGTTTTCTACACTTGTGTTCGCCAGATATTTATTGCGTTTCCGCTCTTCCCCTCTGGAGGCCACCTCCAGCTGCCACCAGGTTTTCTTCTCTTTCCCCCTAAACTTCTTGGAAGAGGGGGTGACATTCACTGTCTCAAGTCCTTGCTAGCCATTTGCAAGTCCACAGGCAGTCACCTGGTAACTGACCCTGGCCTCTGAGGGCCAGCCTTTTTCAGGGCCACCCAAGACCTCTGTGGGCAAACCATATTTAAAGCCTTTTCCCAGTCTCTCTGTGTCTTTTTCTTTCCTCCTCCTCCTCCTCCTCCTCCTCCTCCTCCTCCTCCTCCTCCTTCTTCCTCTTCCTCTTCCTCTTCCTCTTCCCCCTCCCCCTCCCCCTCCTCTTCTTCTTCTTCTTCTTCTTCTTCTTCTTCTTCTTCTTCTTCTTTTGTGGTATTGGGATTGAACCCAGGGGAATTCTACCTCCTAGCTATACCACCAGCCCTATTTTGTTTTATTTGTTTGTTTGTCTGTCTGTTTAAAACAGGGTCTTGATAGTTTGTTGAAAGTCTTGCTATGTTGCTGAGGCTGGTGTCGAACCTGTGATCCTCCTGTCTCAGCCTCCCAAGTGCTGAGATTACAGGGGTGTGCCACCAAGCCCGTCTTTCCCTGCGTCATCTCTGTGAACAGTTGGCCATTCTCTCTGTATTTTCTGACTGTCCAGGACTCTGTGGTACTGCACATCCCCTGTTCCCTGCTGCCCTTTTGCTACTTAATGCCTTAGAAGGTGTCACTTGGTCCAGGTTAGTGTGCCCTGCTGTCCCTCCTTGGCTTCTCTTGTCATCCTGCAGGGTCCCTGGGTCATCTCATCCACTCCAGTGGCTTCAACCACTACAGACATATGGCATAGCTCTCCCAGATCTGGAGCTCATGCTGACCCTTCTAAACACCAACCCGCTACGTGGAACACCTCCACTTGGATGCCCACAGAGCACCTTAAAATCAACATGTCCAAAATGGAGTTTGTCTTTCCCTTCTTCTCCCAGACCTGTTTTTTTTTTTCTTCTCCTGCTCAGATGGCATCCCCAGGTGTCAAGCCAGTGTCATCCTAGACGACTTCCTCTCTTACATTCACGACAGTCACCACGCCCTGTCTACTCTACCTGCGGAATGTGGTTCACACACACCTGTGTCTCCATCTCTCCTGCCACTGTTGTAGTTCCGGCCATTTTGTTCACAACTTCCCAATTGTCTCACTTGGGGACATTACTGCCCACCTGTGTTCCCATCTCGTCTCCGTACTGTGTCAGATGATCTGCCTGAAATGCAATATCATGCAGATTCCTTCCAAAGGCGAGGGCAAGAGGTGTTCAAGGACTGAGAGAAGGAATTCGGGGGGGGGGGGGAGGCAGGGACGAGAGAGATGAGACTGCAGTGGTGGCAGGGGCTAGCACTTCACGTTATGGAGCTGTAATTAACCCTTGGGAGAGTGGGGAGCAAGGAAGGTTGCAAGCAGGGCTGCATCATAATCACTGTTGTGCATTGGAAAGATCATTCTGGTTGCAGTGTGCACAGTGGGTTGGAGGGTGACTGATGAGAAAGAGAGTGCTTTGGAGACTCCTTGACAATAGAAACAGGAAAAGACATTGGCCCCAACCAACATGGCAGCAGGGAACAGAACAAAAGTGTATTAATTCAAATGGTAATCCACAGATGCAAAGCTAAGAGTGATGAGCTGGGACGAACTGCAGGAATGCTGTAGGAAGGATGGCGCAGTACATTTCCTGTGCAAAAGAGATTTTAGAGGGTCTTGATATCTGCCTTTATAGCTTTCATTCTGATGGGGAGGGAGATTAGCCTGTGGCCACCATCTCTGGAAAGGCAGGACTAGAGGAAATCAGGAGAGACGGAGAGAGATGAATTTCAGCTCAACACAGTGAAGGGTTTTCAAACAGCTGTTCCAAAACAATGAGTTATTTGTCACAGAAATTTGAACAAAGGCTTGGTAATTCTTCTTGGAAAGTTGGAGAGGCAGGGGTAGGGCTGGCCAGGCTGGAGGGCATTGACATTTCCTTTCAACTCCAAGATTCTAAGACCATGTGTATGGAGTTCAAATATCTGAGCCTGGCGTGTAAGGCCTACTGTGATGCAGTGTTCATGGTGGCCACATGGCCCGGCTTCCTGGCGCAGCCCTGTATTATCCCTGCTGTCTCCTAGTAGCTACTAAGAGCATCCTCTCACGCTCAAGAAGGTCTCGGTTCAAACTGTGCATTTATGATCATCGAATCCCCTGATGTAGTTGTCCTGCCTCATCCCCTGGCATCTTTTCAGAAATCCCTTGACCCACTCTTATTAGAGGATTTGTTCCTCTCAGGTAGACCCCGCGCTCACTGCAGGTTTGTTTACCGATGCCATTTCCTGCACGAGGAATACCCCCTCTCCACATTCTACATATCTCATGGAAAATACACCCTTTCCCCCGAGTCCTAACCTAAATCAACACTCTGTCCTTCATTGAGCCCTTTTCATTCTCTTTTTAAAAAATTAAACTTCTTTTACAACATGATAAGTTGCCTCATATCATTTTTGTACTTATTTGAACCCCTTTGGTTAGCGATCATCACCTAGAAGACCACTCCTCAGATCTTTGAAAACTTCCATAGTAACCCAGTGGGTTAAGTTCCTCCTTGGCTTTAACGGAGCCCTTTGTAAAGTATGTGCTCCATACAGGGCCACTTCCCAGAGTAGAAAAGCAGCCTAGAACAAGGGGCTACATTCTAGAGACAGGGTCTAGAACCAGGTGGAAGATTTCTCACTATGAATAGTATCCCGCAGCACCTCAATCTTTGCTTCTCTGCGTGGAAAGCATTCATGCAAAAAAAAAAAAAAAAAAGCCGGGTGGTGGTGGCACATGCTTGTAATCCCAGTACTTGGGAGGCTGAGACCGGAGGATCGCAGGTTCGCGGCCAGCCTCAGCTACTTAGTGAAGCCCTCCGCAACTTCATGAGATTCGATTTCAAAATAAAGGATAAAAAATAAGGCCGGGGATGTAGCGCGGAGGTAGAACGCCCTTGGGTTCAATCCCCGGTACCACAAAAAAAAAAAAACAAGGGAAAATAGAAGACGTTTATTCAGAGAAGTGATGGCGCCATGTGAGGAAGGCTTGATAAAAGAAGGGGAGGGGGCTTAAGTTCCAGAGAAATGCATCTGGAACCGGCCATTTTCCAGGGTCAAAAACAACATGGGGAAAAGAGGTTACCCTCCAGAGAGGGTCTGGAGCCATCCGTTCGCTGGAGTGGGAAAGTGGCATGGAGTCTTCCACATCACAAGTTTTATTCAGCTGGAAACCTTTCCCCCAATGCATATGCACCTGAGGTCATTGTCTTTCCCGCCACACCTTAGTATTCCGCATGTACTTTAGTGAGTCTTAGTTGTCTTGGCCCCCTTCTCTTGGGGAGGGGGTCTAAGTGAGGCTCTGCAGAGGGGTTTAGTCTTCTGATATCTCTGCTTTAGGTCTGCCCCAACCTGCCATCCTATCCTATGTGCTGATGTCTAACTAGCTACCAAACACCTGGAGTAGAAAATCAGGGGCCAGGCTTCCCTGTGGCACGCTTTATTTGGTCTGGAAACCTTCCCCTCATGTATATCCATTTGGGGAGTCACTATCTCTTTCAGTGCCACAGCTTAGAGCTTCTGTGCAGTTTTGCCCGTGTAAGAACTTTCCCATCAGTGGCTAAGGGAAGCCCTGCAGGGTCTACTCCTGCATTGAGTTTTTAAGCCTCCCTGCAGTTCTCTAACCTCAGCTAGATATAGAAATTCCTATTTCCACTCATGAGGGCCTGTTTAACTTCCCCTCGGTCTGCTTCCTTTTTCCTCCCTTTCCAACCTTGCCCTGACCTGCTCATTTCTATCTAGCTACCTAACACACATGGAACATATTCCAGGATAAACATGTTAGGCTAAGAATTTACTAAAGTCTTAAAAACATTTTAAAGACTAAAATCATACAACATACATTTTCTGACCACAGTGGAATGAAATTTAGCAATCTGTAGCAGAAATAAACTGGGAAATTCACAAAAATGTGGGAATTAACCAAAAATTTACATCCCCAGTGGGTCAAAGAAGAAATCGCAATGGAAATTAGGAATATCTTGAGACAAATGGAAATGATGGTGAGAATGTGGCGAAATCAGAACCCCGCTGCACTGCTGCTGGGAATGTGAATTGGTCCCTCTACCGCAGGAAGAAGTACAGTGGATCCTAAAAGATTTAAACACAGAAGGACTGTATGCTCCAAAGAGTCTACTTCTGGGTATCTTTGTGCCCAAAAGAATCGAAAACAGGGACTCAAACAGGTATGTGTATGCTTGTATTCATAGCAGCATTACTCACAGGAGACAAAAGATAAAAATAATCCAGCCGGGTGTGGTGGCGCACACTTGTAATCCCAGTACTTGGGAGGCTGAGACTGGAGGATCCAGGTTCGCAGCCAGCCTCAGCTACTTAGTGAGGCCTCCGCAACTTAGTGAGACCCTGTTTCAAAATAAAGAATAAAAAATAGGGTTGGGGGTGTAGCTCAGAGGTAGAATGCCCCTGGATTCAATCCCCAGTACTGCAAAAAAAATTTTTTTAAAAATCCAAATGTCTATTGTGATTTTGATGAGGGCTGCATTGAATGTGTGTTGCTTTGGGTAGAAATAATGTCATAGGGATAGTAACTCTTCAATCCATGAGTAGATAAACAAAATACATACAACTCAGCCTTCAGAAGGAAGGAAATCCTGACACACGCGACAGCACCGATGAGCCTTGACGACATTTTGCCGAGTGGCCTACACCATGTACGTGGACCCGATTCCACTGAACTTTATACCTAAAGATGGCTAAAATGAATCCCAGCAGCCCGGGAGGCTGAGGCAGGAGTATCACAATTTGAAGCCAGCCTTGGTAACTGAACAAGACCCTGTCTCAAAAAACAGAAGGGGCTGGGAATGTAGCTCAGTGGTAGACCACTTCCCTAGCATGCACAAGGTCCTGGGTTCAATCCCAGTACTGGAAAGGAAGGAAGGAAGGAAGGAAGGAAGGAAGGAAGGAAGGAAGGAGTCAAAATGGTAAATTTTGTGTGTCTGATGATTAATTTTGAGTGTCAACTTGACTGGATTAAAGGTTGCCTAGAGAACTAGGAAAGTACACTTATGGGTGTGTCTGGGAGGTATTTCCAAAGAACATGGACATATGGGTCGGCAGACCAAAAGAGGAAGACACCTCAAATGTGGACAGCACTGTCCAATAGGCTGGGAGCTGGTATGGAAAGAAACAGCAGAAGGGGGTTGAGAAGAAGAAGGGGTGCTCTCCTTCTCCCCCTCTCCTTTCCCAAGTAGGTGCTTTTTATCCTGCTGTCTCCTGTGGACCTCAGACTCCAGGGTCTTCAGCATTTGAACACAGACTTGCACCAGCAACCCTCTGGAGGTTGGCCTCCACCTGGGCTGCATCATTGGTCTCTGTTCTGAATCTCCCAGCTTCTTGGACCGAGCAGCTGCTGGCTTCCCTGGCTCTCCAGCCTGCAGATGGTCACTGTGGGACTTTTCAGCCTCTGTCATCTTGTAAGCTGATCTAATAAATCCCTTCTTATGGGCTGGGTGTGGTGGCGCACGCTTGTAATCCCAGTACTTGGGAGGCGGAGACCGGAGGATCCGGGTTCAGAGCCAGCTACTTAGTGAGGCCTTCTGCAACATCGTGAGACCCAGTTTCAAAATAAAGTATAAAAAATAGGGCCGGGGGTGTAGTTCAGAGGTAGAACGCCCCTGGGTTCAATCCCCGGTACCGCAAATAAATAAATAAATAAATAAATAAATAAATAAATAAATCCCTTCTTATCATTCTGTACATATTCTATTGGTTCTGTTTCTCTGGAGAACCGTGACTAATATGGTTTTGTTATGTGATGTATTTTACTGAAATAAAAAATAATTACAAAACACACATACAAGTCCACTCCATCTCTTCTCAGCCTCAGGTTGGGTGGAGTGGTCCCCACCATGTTAATATGACTGAGTGAGAATCTTCAGGTCATGGGACCGAGAGGCCCAAGACCATCACTGGCACCTGCCGTGATGGGACAGGAACCAGCAAGCCCGCCCTGCCTTCCTGGCAGCACACGCCGCAGTCAGCTGGGTGGGGTGCAGCCCCCTCCTCAGCACGCACAGCTCTTCAGGGTGGAGGGAGGAGCCTGAGGTCTTCAGTGCAGCGCCCCAGCTTGTGAAAGCCGGGCAGAGCGGGGGACTGGGCCGAGGGACCTGGTGCTGACCGGGCTGTTTCTGGGATGGGGGCAGATGTTGAAGCCTCACGTTAGGACGGGGCAGTTGGGTGACTCCTCTGGCCTGGCAGGAGAGCTGTCTGGAGCGAAGGGTCTGGCTCCTGCCCGAGGACACGAGAGGATGCCTGGGAGCCCGAGCTCTTTCCATATGGTTGATTTGGACATCTGGCGTACCACCGGCCAGCTTCCAGAGGAAGGGCCTAAAGGGGAGTGTGTGGGTGAAAGTGAAGGAATGGGACCCCCAGCCCCTCCCTGGAGACTAGAAAGGGGACAGTGTGAGGGTGACACCCTGGGAACAGACAGTGGACATCTCGTGACCTCTGCTCTTCTCGCTCCCTCATCTCTGGTCTCTACACTCCCTGACATCTAGACCAGGGCCAGGAGCACCACCAAAATGCAAAGCGGGCAGAGGGCAGAGGGCACAGGCAGGGGCAGGGGCAGGAAGGGGCTGGAGGGGGGGGGCAGGTGGGGTGCCGAGCATCCTCCACGCTGGGTCCAGCTTTCTCGTTGCCCTGATTCCAAGCCCACGCCCCAACCCAGATGGACTCCTGGACGCAACCAGCCCCGGCACACGAGCTTGGTTTGCTTCTAAGCTGTCCATGAATCCTCTGGTCCCATTAACCTCAACCCTATCCTAGACCCAGGGAAAGGCTCCCCACCCACCCACCCACCCACCCATAATATATGCCCATCTCTGTCTCCCTCCTCTCCTCCTTCCTCCCTTTCTCCCCATGTCTCTTCCTCAGCCCTCCCTGTCTATTTCCATCTGTCTCTCTGACCACTCTCTTTCTCCGTGTCTCTGTCTCTTGCTTCCACCTGGTTCAGACGAGCACCTCCAGGCCTCCCCAGCTGCACACAGGGACAGCTCTGGCATTGGGAACATGCCAACCTCTCCCAGCAAGCCCCTTCTCCTCCTGCTGCAGTACTGACTCCTGTACTGTTTATGACACATCCTCCCAACAGGCAGGTAGACAGACACGGCCATGGGGCCTCAGAGGGACCTCTGGGGTGGGAGCCTGTGGCCCCCACGGAACCCAGGACACATGGAGGTGCTGGGAGGGCCTGCAAGCCCTCCTCCCTGGGAGCCCGGCTGACCAGGCAGGCAGGTCTGCTCTCAGCTAGTGGCGTTGCCAGGAAGGGACTGAGGCAGGGCCCCCTTGGCTAGCCCCAACCAGCCTGAGGCAGAGGGTGGAGGGGACAAAGCAGCCCAGAGGCCTGCTGCGCTGCTGAGAGGGATCAGTGTTGGGTCTGAGGAGGGCAGCATGGCGCTGCGTCCTGTCCCCTGGGAGTGAGAGGAGTCTGAACTGACGAGGACAGCTCCCTGGTATTTCCCTGGAGCCTCATCTTGTTTGAGTGTGTTTTGGAGAAAGATGTTGAATTTCACCAGTCACTTCTTACAATCCAAGGAAAAAGTCGCAGTGACAAGGAGGGGAAGGGCCTGGGGGGCCAGGCTGTGCTCCCCCAGTCCCTCTGATGTCCCACAGACCCCCACTGTAGATGACACCCATCGCCTTGCTGGAAGGGGCTGGGCCTGTAGATAAGGGTGTATACTGCAGCCAGGGAGTCAGCCCTGTGTTCTTGCAGGGGTGGGGGAGGGGCACCAGGATTTGGTGCCCTGTTTAACCCAGAGGCAGGGGAAACAGTTCCAGGTGTTGTGGCCTGAGCCCGTGAGTAGGGGTGAGGGGCTGCTGTAGGGCTCAGGAGGGAAGTGACAGCCTGAACCCAGCTTCTGTGCAGGAGCCTGCACCAGTTGCCTCCACCCTGTGCAAGACCCAGCAGCCACACAGACATCTGCCTCCTGCTGGTGGCCCTGCTGTGCTCGGCTGGGTGAGGGAGGGGGCATCAGGAGCCTCCTGGGCCCGGCCTCCACCCCTGGGCTGTGTGTCTGAACTTCTGAGGGCTCAGGTCCTCCAGGACCCCAGAGGGCAGGCGAAGGCCACAATGGGGTGGGCCTGTGATCTGCGCGGGGGGGGGGGTGTCTAAGCCTACCTGCCTGCGCCCCCCAGACCTGGGCCTGCAGAGTCATACAATGCATAGACAAGTGCATCCTGTCCATGTGCCCAGTGGGGTACAACACCTGCTTCAAGGCCACAGTGAACTTAACCGACGGCCACAGTGGTGAGTTGTGGACACCACCCAGGGCAAGGGGCTGGGGTCTCTGAAAGGGCCAGCAGAGGGCAGGTTCAGAGGGCTCCACCCAAGGCTGCTGCCTCCCAAGACGAGGACAGGTATGGCGGGGACAGGCCTCAGCGTCCCCATCTGAACAGAGAGGGAGCTGCCAGTGGCTTGGAGGGTCTTAGGCTGGGTGGTTGGGCTTCCCACATCGGAAGCAGCAGCAGCTGAGGAGGGGTCCAGGGAGGGCCGGGCTCCTGGGACAGGTGAATCCTCTCTCCCACAGGGAAAATGCTCATACTAGAGAGCGAGAGCTGTGTTCCCTCCTGCAAGGCCACTGAGAACTTACCTGGGGCTACCTGGCAGTCTAGCTTCAAGATCGCTGTGGAGGAACTGGGCTTTCTGATCCCCACAAAGGTGGAGACGAAGGATGTGGAGTGCTGCCAGCAGGACCTCTGCAACCGGGCGGTCCCTGTGGGGGCACCCTGGGGCCCCTGGCCAGGGGGCTCCTGCTTTGCTGGGCCCTGCCGTGAGGACCCCTCCAGAGCAGACACAGGGGTCTCCTCCAGAAAGCAAGGGCAGGACGTTGTCCCTGGTCATTAGCTCCGCCTGGCATGCTCTGTGGGTCCTCTCTCAAGCTTGCTCTCTCTTACACCCACATTCACATGCACACACATGTGCACACACACTCAGACCTGCAGAGCCCTGCAAATACAGGCTGTGCTGGGACTCACGCACTTTCTGCCCCCGGGCCCTGAGGCCAAAGGGAGGAGGCGGGCTGCACGGTGGCTCCTGCCTGCCCAGCACCTGCTCCACGTTCCAAGCATGTCACCTACTGCAAGCAACGTGGATGGATCCCCACCCACAGCTGCTGCAGCTCAGGGTCCCTCTAACAGCACCCAGGCAGCGGCCTAGAGAAAAAAATGCTTTCTGGAAGCCTCCTGCTCCGTGAATGTCCTTCAAACCCAGAGGCGGGGACAGTGAGGGGCCTCTGTCACCTATCCCACTGGAGGTGTGGCTTCAGCCAGGTTTCCCTCAGCCCTAGCCCAAGCAACTCATTCCTGGGGGGCTCCGTGATGCCCCCTGGCAGCCCCCACAGTGCTCACTCCCTGCCCTCCACAGTCCTGCCAGGATCCTCCAGGGGGAGGTGCCCATTCACATCCCCAGGTAAGGACTGTGGCATAAGAGCCAGGTGCTGGTGGCCGACGGGGTGCATCTGTCCCCTGGTTCCTTCCTCCAAGCACCAGCCCCCAAGGTGACCCGCCCTCTCCACTCAGACCTGGGGAACTGAAACTCAGGGGCTCCCACTGTCCCCAGACCCCACTCCTCCAGGTGGGACGGGGTGACCAGAGCTTTGCTTTCCCCAGCCCCCATCTGCATCTTCCCAGGGAGAAAAGTCCCTCCCTGCCTCCCAATAGCTCCCTCTCCTGCCATCTCCCCCCCACCCAGTGTGATTCCAGGGACCCAAGGGATCAGCAGGGCGGGGGCCTGCGGGATCTTGGAGGCCCTCCCTTCACTGAGGCATGGGGAGGGGTCAAGGGCCCGCCAATCAGGGCAGAGATGAGTCCTGTGGTGCAGCTTCAGGCCCATGTGATCAGCACCCACCCACCCACCCACCCATCCCAGTGTGTCAGAAACCTCACCAGAAGAGGGCGCCAAGCGCACCCTCCCACTGGCCTCCAGGTCATGAGCTGAAGGAGGATGCACCCCCACCCCACACACCCGGCTGTGTTCTTCAACCCCTGAGCTAGGGTGGAGGGTGGGGGGCACTGCAGCAGCTCTGGGTGCCTGGGCCTCCTGAAGACAACCACCCATCAAGACTCAGCAAGGAGGGCCCTCTTGTCCTTTGTCCTCTCAGGGTCCCGTGGGGCATCTGAGAAAGGGCTGCAGGGTCTGTGGGACCTCCCACACCCGCTGCTGCTGTCTCACCCAGACTTTGATGCCCATCCCTGGGCCTTCTAAGAAGGATGCCTCCAAAAGCCTTCGCACAGGCCAAGCCTCGGGGTTCCCCATCCTGAGGTGGTCTCACCTGAAACACCTCTGTGGGAAGCAGCCCCTCCAGGATCTGGAACAGCCTGAGCACTCCCCTGTGTGCATAGGGCTGCTGAGGACCGAGGGTCACTGTGACCCCAAGACCAATGGAACCTCAGCCTGGACAAGAGGATCCCCCCAGGGGCTCTCGGCACCACCGGCATGCACCCCACACTCACCGAGACCCTCAGGCTAAGCTCCCCATACATTCTTGGAGGAGGACACTGACTGGGGTTCACACCTGCCTATGAATGGAAATGCTCTGGGGCCCAGCCCTGCACACAGGGAAGCTCTGGGTTCAGTCCTATTGCCCACCCCAGCCCCGCAGAGCGCCCCCAAGGGGCCCAGGCCACCTGCCCCTCAGGAACACAGGTCAAACAGGTCTTTCCATTCATCCTGGACTCCAGGGTCTGTCTCACCTGGATTTGCAGCACAACCAGGAACAAGTGTTCCCCAGCTGGTACTCTGTACCACTCTACGGGACGGGTGGTGTTCTCACTTCCTCCTTGGTAGAACCATGGGTCATACCTGGCTAGGAGACCTCACAGCCCATAGGATGCCAGGGGAGCAGAGTGCGAGTGGTGTGGGCTGTGTGTATGTGTGTGCTATGCGTGTGCATGCTGTGATGATCGTGTGCATAGGTGGTGTGTGTGATTATGGCATACGTGCATGTGCTGCAGGTGTGCGTGTGGGGGGGTGTGTGTGCATGTGGTATCTATGTGCTTGTTGGGGGGTATGTATGTGTGAGAGAGTGTTCCCTGGGCCCCCAGTCAGAGTGTGGAAAATGCTTGGTTGGGGCTGAGAACTCACACATCAGATATGGGTTGGTAATGAGGACCCCCCCCACACACATACTCCAATTTTTTATTTATTTTTTTTGTGTGTGTGTGTGTGTGTGGTACTGGATATTGAACCCAGAGGCATTCTACCTCTGAGCTGCAGCCACCCCAGCCCTATTTTATTTTTTTATTTGGAAACAGGGTCTCACAAAGTTGCAGAGGTCCTCACAATCCAGTTATTATTTTAATGTGTGAAGAATCTGTGGTGGTATCTCCTTTCATTCTTGATACCAGAAAACTGTGCTTTCTCTCTTTTCAATTGTGAGTGGGGAGGGTGCGGGGGGTGTGCATGTGGGGTGTATGGGGTGCGGGAGGATGTGCCAGTGGGTGTACACATGCTGTGGGTGGGGTGTGTGCGTGGGTGGGTGTGAGTGTATATGTGCTGCAGGTGGAGTGGGGTGTGTGCATGTGGGGTGTGTGGGGTGCAGGAGGATGTGCAGGTGGGTGTACACATGCTGTGGGTGGGGTGTGTGCGTGGGTGGGTGTGAGTGTATATGTGCTGCAGGTCGAGTGGGGTGTGTGCATGTTATTGGAGGTTGAGGGGTTTCTGGAGAGTATAAAAACTCACCAGGTGGCAGGCTCATCCTCTTTCCACTCCTGGACCAACCAGCTCTGTGACCCTCCTAGTGTACTCACCCAATAAAACCCTTCATGTTCACCCTACCTGTGTCCCCCAAATGAAATCTTTCTTTTGGGGTAACAAAACCAAGGGGAAACTTGCTGCCCTGGGACACACCCACTGATCACATGCTCTAAAAATACCAGTAACTAGGCCTAGAGCAGGAGGCCTCGAAGGCATCATTTGCTAAATCTTTCTGGTGATTGCAGCAGGGTGAGGGGGATTGTGTTACCTTAATGCATTTATTCAAAGGAAAAATAAACTCACATTCCCACCCATCCCCACACCTCCGCATACTGGGGATTGAACCCTGGGACCATCTACCTCTGAGCTCTATCCCCAGCCCTTTTTACTTTTCTTTTGAGGCAGAGTCTCGCTAAGTTGCCCAGACTGGCCTCCAACTTGCAGTCTTCCTGCCTTAGCCTCCAGAAACCTGAGACGAAAGACATGCAGCACCAAACTTCTTGCATTCTTACAAAGAGGATAGGCTTGCAACTTAGAGCCAGGCAGCTGGACCCGAAGAGGTCAGAGTTCAACCCCCTGGGAGCCAAGAGACCTCCTTTCATGACTGCACTTCAAAGAGGAGCTCCTAGGCCTGAGTAAATACAAACATTTCTGGGCTGTTCAACTGTCTCTAAGTCTTGAGCCTTTGAAAAGACATACATACATATCAGAGGGGCAGAGGAAGGATCACAGGAGGAAGGCAAGCCTCTTTCCTTTTATGTACCAGGGAGAATTAGTCTTTTCTTTTTTCTTTTTTTTTTTTTTGGAACTGGGGGTTGAAGCCAAGGACATTTTACCTCTGATCTGCACCCCCAGCCCTTTTTTATTTTTAAACAGGGTCTCACTAAATTGTGGAGGTCCTCAGTAAGTTGCTGAGGCTGGCCTTGAACCTGCGATTCTCCTGTCTCAGCCTCCCAAGTACTGGGATTACAGGCCTGCACCACCATGTACGGCTTCCTTTCTTGTTCTTGATGTATACTCACCTTAGAAAGCCACATGCAGAATCTCACTCAACCCTCCACAGGGATCCTCATTCTCCCATCCTGAACGATCATTACCTGCCTGAGCCCAGCATTGAACAGTCCCAAAAAGTCAGGATTTGAGCCCAGATTAGCTCTTTGCCTCCTACCATTAAGAACACATGTCTCTTCTCCAATACCTGTCCGCTCTGTGCCAGCCCCCTCCCTGGCAGGGGATCCTGCTGACCCCAAGACAATGAGGCAGGAGTCCAGCTATGTCCTTGAAGATGACTCTTGGCTGAAAGTCCAGGGACAAGATAGAAGAATAAAGCTTTCTTCACAGGTCCCCTCTGAGGTGAACAAAGCAGGGCCTTTCCCGGCAGCTAAGACCACAAGATAAGGCAGCTAAGTCGAGCAAGATGGTGCCACCCAGTCCCAGTCACATGGAGCCCAAGATGGTGCCACCCAGTCCCAGTCACATGGGAGCCAATACAGGAAATCTAGCTCGGGAAGCAGAAATGAAACTTAACCCAAGCCCCCGTATTGGTACCCCTACCTGTTATTGATCCAATCAAGACCCATCCCACGGAGGCTATAAAATCTGTATGATGATGCCATTCAGGGCTCAGACCAGAGCTTTGCTCACTGAGCCTCACTGGTAAATAAAGAGACCTGCGTTATCCTACTCTGGCTTTTGTTTCTTGTCCTCTGTGGACCAAGCTTTCTGTAACAAGAGGGGGCCAGTATGTCCTGGGAGGAGCAGAGAGGGTACCGGGTGCTACGGCTTGGATGAGCCCTCTTTTAAATTTATGCTTAGGGAACTCAGTGCCTGAGGTGGGGCCTTTCACCAGTGTTAGGGAGCTAGATAGAAATGAGCAGGTCGGGGCAAGATTGGGATGCACTGGACGGGAGACTAAGCAAGCCCTTGTGAAAGGCAATACAGAGACTCCCTGCCCAGCTGCAGTTAGGGAACATCAGGAGGCTAAACATACTGCATGCATGCCCACCCCTAACTTGCCCCAAAATGGCTTCTGATACCCCACAGGAAAGTTTCCAACATGGCAAAAACAGTGCAGACTTGCTAAGCTGTAGCTTGAAGACAGAGTGACCTCCCCAGGTCACCAAAAGGGGGAAGGGAAAGTAAAAAGTTCCAGACCTTTCCTCTGGAATGTAACCCCTTTTTCATGCCTTCCCTTAAACTGTACCCCTACTTCACTAAATAAACTTCTTATGATTCCCTGTTCACTCTTTCTGTTTGGAATCTTTCTTTTGAGAAGTAAGGACCAAGGAAGAGGAAGAGATCATGGCCCACTAACATTTATTTCTAGGAGAGATCATCCTACCTTCTATCAGGATTGAAATCTCACCACAAAGGGCCTGTGGGAGTGGACACTCTTGGCCCTTCTGCCATATCTCCTGAAGTCAGAGACAGACCTGCTGCATCCTGATCTTAGACTTCCAGACTCAGAACTGTGAAGAATACATCCCTGTTCTTTATAAATCAGTCAGCCTGCCTGCCACGGTGGAGCACGCCTGTATCTCAGTACTTAGGAGGCTGAGACAAGAGGATCGCAGGTTTGAGGCCAGTCTCAGCAACTTAGCAAGACCCTCAGCAACTTAGCAATACCCTGTTTCAAGGTAAAATGCCTCTGGGTTCAATCCCCAATACCAAAAAATAAATAAATAAATAAAAAAGGAATTTGGGGGATTCTGGCTAAATTGACCTAACAGCATTCTCACTGAAGACACACAGGTGACCAGACCTCACCTGGGGATGGTGGAGGAGGAGGAACTTCATCAGGTATCTAGGGTGATCAGATATTGAGGTTGAGGTTCTTCTAAACTGACTTAGCAGGGTTCTTGCTAATACTGGATTCTACAGGAAGTGCATAGCTGGGCAAAGTGGAAGGTTCTGGAGCCTGGCCAAAGATTGTTCAAGCAAAGAATCTTTGTCACCTTAAAGGGTGATTCCAGGTCGATGACCAGTAAAGGAATGAAACTCGGGATGTCCAGCATCTGGACCAATAAAATTTGTCCTCGTTTTTTAGAGGGTTTGAAAATTTCCATGCAGCTCTATCAGTTAAAGATTGTTAAAGAGTGTTTTACTGGTCTGATCATTGTCTCCAAATTTTTAGGGTGCTCAGGTAAAAATAGTTGCTCCCATCAATGCAATGTATACAAAATTACACATTAACCTGAATCCTGATTTCCAGCAACCTTTGTTGTCTTTTAGTAAAGACCCAAAAACAATGCCATCCAACAATATTATTTTCCTTTTTATCATCAATTTAGAAGTCTATTCAATAAACGCAAATGTTATTGTAGATCCTAAGAAGTGAAGAGCATTTTAAAGAATTAGTTGCATTTTATTTAATAAATAAATTATAGATTATACCTGAAAATAAAGGCATCAGATAAGTGTCATTAGTATCTTAAAACATTTTTCCTACCAGAGAAAAAACTTTAAAAGCAATAAACATTGTATTTGAAATCATCCTACAGAGGTAAACATAATCTTGATTAACTGTTTACCTAGGAAAAAAGGCATGTGTTAGTAATTTTAAGGACATTTTAAATCTCATGAACAAGTCTTAATTTATTCAGTTGTTAGATTTATTGAAGTCATGTGAAGTCAGAGGCATTTGATTTTATGTTTTCTTTTTATTTTAATTTTATGTGGTCTCATTTATTAATATGCCAATATTAATAAATACCATGTAGACAGTATACAGACACCTTACACACATAACACAACAAAGAACATCAATAGGTACGGGACAATAGAATTACAGATATTTAGTGCTTAGAATGAAGCCAGATCTAGAGTTTCCAGAAACCAAAACACATCCTATCATGGATTTTATTGTATGACACAGACATGGGGAAACCTGTACAGTTGGCCATGCTTGGGAAATCTGCCAGTCATGGGTGACAGGGAATCAAATTTATTCAGGTGGCCATTTCATCTCTCCATGGCAGGCAAACACACCAATCATCGCTACTGTTCATTTCCTTTCTTAGGATACCAAACAGAGAATTAACACTTGAATAGTTGTTGAGTAAAGACAGGAGAGAAAAAGACAGAGACCCAAAAAGCCTCTAGTTAGACAAAACAAAAATCAATCAGAACAGAAAATATATGCATGCAATCCCAGGTCACTTTGTAAAAACCCATGAGCTCAAAATATGAAACAGCCATAGTTACTGTAGTAAAAAGCTATATTTTGCTATAAATTTGTATAGATGCCTGCTTAAGAAGACTATTGGTTTTTTTCTTCTTGCCAGAGAGGGGTTAGAATGCAGAGCTCTAGAATCCTAGAATTGGCTTTCAGAATGTAAGAGAACAAACCACATTAGAAAATAATCTTACAGGCCCTTACAAGAAACATTTAAACATCATCTATCCAGAGCAGAAGTTTTTTGTGAGTTTGACCAGCAGCCTCAGAGGCCTAGGTGTGAGATGTTATTCACCCTTTCCATGTAGTATGTAGGTGGGCCCAGAAGGGTGGCTTTAAAGCAGACACTTCCCTTCTCGTGCATATTAAACATGGGGTGGTGGAGAGCTTTTCTTTGTTTTCTTTTCCTGCCACACCATGTGGGGTGGAGGTTTAAAATCTATTCCCCCCCCACCCCCCAGTCAGAAACTGGCCAATGGTAGCTATTCCCAATTTTTAGAGAGTCCAGGTGAAACCAAGCAGCTGTTTTTTTTCCTCAGTTCTGACTAAGAAAACATGCTGCTGTACCCATCCATTCCTATGTAAAGTTAACTGAGTTAGAAATGGCTTTTGACTATAGCTGGAACCAGAGCTGGGGTCCCCACCTGGGGATTGATAGTGACTTGCATGTGATCTGACTCCCTCCCATGGCTGCATCTGCATGCTGGCCATGGAGAAAACCCCTTGTTTTTCTCGTGGTACTATGGCCTATGATGTTGAATCCTGTGTGAGTGTGTTTGCCTCAGCTCTGGACGCTGGTGCTGCACACAAAGATTTAGGGTAGGTCATGACTTTTATTCAACTGCTTTGCTCACCGCTGTGGTATCAATGCACCACCTAGTGGGGCAATGGCTTTGCCCTCCACATATGGGTGGTTTGGGGCCCCAGTGCCACAGAATCAAGTAATCCCAGCGTCACCCTTGAGCTTTTAGCCAGACCAAATCTTAATGGTCGCCTCAGTAGTGGCAGCACTGTAGTGCCACCTTTCTTCTTTTTTTTAATCTGTGTACTTGCTCTGTTTCCCCTCCTACACATGTGGGTACCCCAGCCACTGTACCTTGTCAGCTTTTATTTTAAGAGGCACAACACAGGCTAAGTCGAACTGTAAGCCAAATGGCATCAAACTGCCTGATTTAAGCCTGTAACAACACATCACAGAAGCCCCAGAAGAGTTTTTTTTTTAACTTACCCTTCTGTCTTTCCCAGCCAATGCACCATGATGTAAATAGGGGTGTCTCCTCTTATAGGGTTTTTGTCCAGTAGATTTCGACAAATGAAGTACAAGAACTAATGAAGGGTATAGCAATATGGAAGTTTATTTTAAGTCAGGAAAAGATAGATGACAAAAACAGCTCCCCACCCCCAAGGGGGGGACCTGGAAAGAGAGTGACTACTGAAGCTCTTAGAAAGTGGGCTTTGAAACCTACTGAGGTTTCACATCTGTACCTTTATGATTGGTCAAAATTGGGTTTTGGAAACCAATGACTTTTGCACAATTTTGATCCTTAATTTGAATTGTTATCATGTGGGCTAGTGATGATTTCCTGCCACCCCCCAGCCTCTCACCTTCCTGTTGATCTCCCCCCACCTCACAGAAGGCAATGAAGGTGGCCTTTTTTTCCTTCCTGTTCCCAGGTCCTCTGCCCTGTCTCCACAGGAAGGAGCCAGTGGGCCTGCTGCAAAAGGAAAGGGGTGTAAGAGGGAAGAGCACAGAGGGTATGCCTCGACGTCTTGAGTGCGAAGAGGACACTGGCTACGTTAGGTAAATAAGTAAATATATTGAAGTTGGGGGGGGGTGCCAAGTTGCTTGCTGCTGGGAACATTCTCAGACAGAAATGAGAGGCCAGAGAGAACCCTGAGGTGTTGTATTGGAAATGAAAATATCAGTGTGAACTCGTGGTTGTTTAAAATGCACAGAGAGATCTAGAGATACTTAGATGTGCTCCTGCAGCTGCTTTTCGGCCCAACAAAATTTTGGGTAAATGTGTGTATATTCTACAAATGTGTTGAAATCAACCATCACGTAGTAAGTGGGATCCAGGAAATGTGGGTCCTGTGACGGTGAGGCTGATGAAAAGTAGAGCTTCCAGCTGCTGTGCAGCCAGGCCTGGGGGCATGGCGCTGCCTCATCTGTGGTCCAGGGGTCCCTGGCTGTGGGGTGGAGCTGGGAGGTGGGGTGGGGACGGAAAGCAGGGGGGTTAGGTGCCAGGCAGTGGGGAGAGGCAGGATGAATCCGGGACTGTCCAGGACAAGGTAAGAGGCCAGTCTAAACTTAAGAGGGAACTTGGTGAGACTATCCCAAAAAATAAAAAGGGCTGGGGATGTAGCTCAGCGGTAGAGCGTTCCCTGGGTTCAATTCCCAGTACTGCCCCCAAACAGAACCTCTTTTCTGTATTTCAAATGATAGTAAATAAATACTAGTAGTGGAGATAAAATCCGCACCTGGCCTTGGTTCCGCTGTCCCCTGCTGGTGAGGTTCCCTTGAGCAGTTTGGACAGCGGGCTGGGAAGCGCCGCGCCCGGGCCTGACAAGGGACCCGCGGACCCGAGGCTCCCGGGAAGCAGGGCGCGCTGGGGCCGCCGCGCTCCCCTGCGCCCTTCCTTCATCCCCGCGGGCATCCCGGCGCTCTGCCGGCTCCTTCCCCCGGGATGCTGAGAGGAGAGCTGTCTGCGGTCCCCAGTGGAGACTTGTCAAAGAAGCCGGAGTGCCAGAGGGCTGTGTCAGCAGGAAGGATGGAGACTGCAGAGCGCCTCTGGCCCGCACGGCCGCCCTCGGGCTGCTGCTGGAGCGCCCGGGCGGGGGCCAAGTTC
>PVJS01038157.1:0-19553 GCA_004027185.1 Glis glis
TCTCTCTCTCCCTGTCTCTCTCTCTCTCTCTCTCTCTCTCTCTCTCTCTACCTAGTGAGGCCCTCCGCAACTTCTTGAGACCCGGTTTCAAAATAAAGTATAAAAAAATAGGGCCGGGGGTGTAGCGCAGAGGTAGAACACCCCTGGGTTCAATCCCCAGAACCACACACACACACAAAAAAAGAACAGAGAGAGTATGGGTAGAAACAGTTTGAAGAGTCTTCATGCCAAAATGGTGGATTAGCACCTGGATTTCATATGTGTATCAACAAAGGTGTAAAATGACCCTCTAACGGCGAAACAAGGGAAGGCTGTTAGAGAACGTGGGTGAAAGAAGAAAAGCTCATGGAACATTAAAATATCAGCACAGATCAATACAATGTCTCACACTGGTTATTGCTTTTAACTTTTAAACCATATTCATATACGGCATGTCATTCTAGCTAAAAAAAAATATTCTGGAAACAATGTCCTTCCCTTAACAACAAGGCTGGCGCTCCCACCTTCCTCTGCTTGACCCCTGAGCCTTTGGGACCTCGCTTGCATCCCTGATGACCAGGGCTGCTGTAACTCAGTGCAGCTCAGACTTTTCTGAGAACATGGGTCACCTGGGACCCCCCTCAAATGCAGATTCAGGTTCAGCAGGTGGGGCCTGAGATGCTGCTTTTCTAACAATGCCAGCTGCTGCTGGTGCTGCTCCAACGGCTGAACCAGCACCTGTGAGCCAGACCATCCTCCTAGGCCATCTCGGAAGATCTGGACTGAAGTTAACCCAGGGAGCACTTCACGAGACGCACCATTGTCCTTGTGCTAATTGATATGTAGGCAGAAATACTTAGAGATTTACAGACTCCAGTTGATTTTCTCAAAGTCAACTCAAGGGTTTTTAGAGATGACTCAAAACTAGGAAGTTGTGAAGGGCCCTCTAGAGAGAGATCTTGGATTCAATAAACTAAAGCATGAGCTCTGAATCTTTTTATTTTTTACTTTTTTGGATCACACACCCATTTAAAAATATCTTTTAAAATATATGTTCTCTCCTTTGAAAAATGTACACATACGCTAACATGCAAGTTTGTACATCACTGTCTTTCTAGGCTCTTAGAAGTGCACATAAGAAAATTGTTCAAGCTGGGCGTGGTGGCACATGCCTATAGTCCCAGCACTTGAGAGGCTGAGACAGGAGGATCGCAGGTTCAAGGCCAGCCTAAACAATTTAGGAGACCCTTAGAAACTAAATAAGGCCTTGTTTCAAATAAAAAATAAAATAGGGCTGGGGCTATAGCTCACAGATAAAATGCAACTGGGTTCAATTCCCAGTACCACAAAATAAATAAATAAATAAATAAGAATAGAAAATTGTTCAAAGACCCCAATTTAAGGAATCCTGACCCGGGCATGTCACAGAAACTATGAAAATCAAACAAGCAAAGAAATAAAAATATCCATAAATTCCCACTGGGATGGACATTAGACAGTTTTAAATTCAACACTTATAAAAGAACTAAGTAAGTCACCTAAAATCAGGGATGAAGAAAAAAAAAGAGGAGAGCAGGATAATTTGAGACTTTCTGACAAAAGCCATGGGAAATTTTCTACAGCCCAAAGAGGAACAGGACCAAAAGAACAAAAACAAACAAACAAAGCCTGGCGTGGTGGCGCATGCTTGTAATCCCAGTACTTGGGAGGCTGAGACCAGAGAATCTGGGTTCGCTGCCAGACTCAGCTACTTAGTGAGACTCTCCTCAACTTAATGAGACCCGGTTTCAAAATAAAGAATAAAAAAATAGGACTGCGGTGTAGCTCAAAGGTAGAATGCCCCTGGGTTCAATCCCAGTACCACCAAAAAAAAAAAAAATTTAAACAAACAAAAAAAATCTCGTTTTATGGAGAGGGCTGAGGGGAAGGGGGTGAGGGAGAGGAAGGAAACACTTCCACTGATGTTGTGTATGTATGTGAAATTACCAATGCCAATCTCAAGATCATGTACGGGTAAGGGGAGGGAGTGGGCAGGAAGGGGGGAGGGCTCACCAAGTCCGTGTGCACCTATGGCCTCATCACTCTGGACTACATTATGATGTGAGACTACAATGCACCAATAAAGGCATGTTTTAACAAAATGACAACAATGTAAAAAAGAGATTCAAGAAAAATGATTTTAATTAATTTGTGAATCCAAAAAACAAAAGATCATGTTGCCTTTTATTTCTGGTCTGGACATCCTCCTCAGCCTCTCAATGACTGGACCCTAGATCACCAGGCTCTGAATGTCCCTTGATAAAATGAAAATTCTTGGGCCATGCCCCCAAATCAAGAAACCTCTGGATACATGATTCAGAAATCCTCATTATTTAAGCACCCTGGGTGATTCTAATACACACTAAAGTTTGAGGAGGTCCTCAAACTTTCCTCAGATTCGATTACTAAATACCATTTCTCAGATTACATTAATGAAAGTAAAATATCCCTCCTCCTCTATTCAAAGACCAAAAATAATTCTATTCCCATACTTGGCTGCCTGTGGGAGAAGACAGTGACTAGTAATCCAACAGACAGGCCTGAGTTGCCGTCATCATTAGAATAGACTTCAATGTTCAACAATCTCCACAGAAATTCAAATCTGTTCTCCACCCCCACCATCCACACTTCACTCCTTCCTTTCTCATCCCCTTCCTTGTTTCAGGACCTTACATATGAATTGGCTATAAAGAGATTCTGCTGCATAGGAATTTTTAAAAATTTTAACTGAACAATATTTACTTATTTATTTATTCATTTATTTATCTGTGGTGCCAGGAATGGAACCAGGACCTCCTGCAAGCACCCTATGACTGAGCTATACCCCCAGCCTCATGTATAGAAAGTTTGATAAATAGAATAAATGGTTGATAACAAAAGAAATGTCTAAATCATACAGGCAGAAGTTGCTCTGATTTATATGACTCTGTAAGGATAGATACATAGATACTAATCTCCACAAAACTCAAAATCTGTGATTCTTAACCCTGGTTACATTTTAGAGTTAATAAAATCACAGCGTCCCCACCCCTAACCCCAAAGGTATCAATAAATAAGGTCTGAATAAGATGATTATGATTAAAAGTTGGAGCCTATGTCTTTATTTCAGATAGAAAAAGAAAATTGACATTAATAATTACTATAATCAATAATAATATAACCAGTAAACATGCATTTTGTTTAAACATGTAGTGAGTTTTTCCTATGAAACGGTGATAAATGTTTTACTGATCATGGCTCAGTCTTTACAGGGTCTCCTGGAAGTAGTAGGAACTAGGAGGAACATCACATTTACCACTGAAGCTCACAGAGGTCACAAACTGTCTCAAGGTTATGACTGCAAAATGCACAGCTCTCTCTGGAACTCCATGTCCAACACAAAAACCTACACCAAACAGGATGATGTGTTTCTTTTATGAATCTATGATTGAGAGTCATTGATACATACATGTGTTTGTGTCTAGTGTGTGTGTGTATACGTGTGTGTACGTGTGCGTGTGAGTGTGTGTGTGTACTTATGTGTACCTGGGTACACAGGCAATTCTGCAGCGCTGGACACTTCGGAGAAGGGTCCTCAATCCGGGCTGTGAGAAAAGAGCTGTGAGAGAGACTTGAGTCTGACGGGACGTGGAGAGAATGCTCTGGGAAGTGAAGTAAGGGTAGGGAGTAACATAGAAAATTGCTTTGCTAGGAACTTAAATTGGTTGTTTGAAGACTTTGCTCCCCATCTTCTTGGAGGTAGAAAAATGACACTTCATATCCATTGATACTCTTTGTTTAATTTGGAAAAGTTAAAAAATAAGAACTAGCCAGGAAAGAATGAGTGGAGGATGGAGGAAGAGAATGGTGGATAAAACAGCCAGTCACCTGACAACTAGCAAATCAGTGCCCAAAGCAGAGAACTTTCTCCCTGGACAAGTGTGCATACTCACAACACGTTGTGGAAGATTCTTAGGGGTTTCAGAATCATGCTGGGTCACATGGGTGTAGGGGATCCATAAATCCCTTGGATACTCAACAAAGTCAGCCTTTGTCAAGCATAATTTAGCGGAAAGATGTCCATCTTTTAGTTCTATAATAGGATGATGTCATCCTATTGTAAATGAGAAGACTGTGGTCCAGAGAGGTTTAGCAACTCACCTGTTGCTGCGGATCTACTTAAGGGCAGTCAAGTGCAGCAGAGTCTCCAGTTCTAAAGCCAGAGCCTCCTCTCACCAACTACATTCTGCTAAGCAGGAAGTGTGGGGCTAAAAGAAAAGATTCCAGCACCAGGCCCAACTGCAAATGCTGGCTCTAAAACTTACTAGCTGTGTGAACTTGAGCATGTCACCTAACCTCTCTGCCCACGTGTCCTAATTTATACAATAGGGATTACAATGATCATACAACTGACTGTAGTGATTTGTTATACAGTAGCAGACATGAAGTGACATAATCTATGTTAAGGGCTTCGCACACACTAAGCACCATAGAAGTGTTTGTTGTCATGATTGCTATTTAAATATTATGTATTTTAACACTTAGCATTATTAATTGGCACTTATCATTCAAAGCATGACTCTCAAACTTATTTTCCATGATGCTTGAAGAAAATCCAGACTTTATTTTTCCTTCTCATGTGGAAGATAGATGAGGAGCCTCACAACACAGTGCTATAAAGAGAAGAAGAAAACTCTCCTCTGAATTCTTGGTTCTCTGTGTTTTGAACCTTGGTGAATAGTGCTCCCCCCAAAAAAAAAATCATCTCCAGGACTTCAGAATGTGACCTTACTTGGAAATCAGGTCACCATAGATGAAATTAGTTAAGATGAGGTTACACTAGAGTAAGACAGACCCTCACTCCAATATGACCGGTCCTATAAGAAGAAGAGAGACTGACCCAGAGACAGAGGCTCAAAGTGTGGTGACAAAGGAAGAGCTTGGAGTTACACATCTACAAGCCAAGGGACACCAAGGATTTCGACAATGCTGGCAGCTAAGAGAAAAAAGGCGTGGAACAGATTCTCCCCTAGAGCCTTTGGGGAGAACATCGCCTTGCCGGCACCTGAGTTCAGACTTCTCCCTCCAGAACAGGGAGGGATACATTATGTTGTTTTCAGCCACTCGGATATTTGTTATGGCAGCCACAACAATCTTATACATGCAGCCTCCTTCTGGACCCCTTCAAGGAGCCCTGCAACAAGCTGCGTTCTCTAGGGTGGGGCTGGGGTGCCCCAAAGAAAATGGAAGAGAGAACATTTGAATGCTGCGTTCAGATGACTTAACTCTCTATATGAAATTCATCCCTATCAAATCATCTTCAATAGTTTATGGTACTAAAGATGGAACCCAGGGGCATTCTGAGCTACACCTCCAGCTCTATTTCATTTGTCTTTATTTTGAAACAGGGTCTTGCTAAGTGGCTGAGGCTGGCTTTGAACCTGTGATCCTCCTGTCTCAGCCTCCCAAGTAGTGGGATTAGAGGCATGCGCCACCACACCTGGCTCCTCTTTAATAGTTTGTTTAAATGCTTAGTTCTAACACTTCTGTTTTGTAATCTAAGCTTTTCTGAAATACTGTTGTAAGTTGTTTCTCCAGGAAGCACCCTCTGGGACTCTGAGCTCTGCATGTAGCAGGACTTTTGAGGAACAACACCTGGGAGAGGTGGGGAGTTCAGTTTTGGATAGAGAGGAAGTGGAACAGCGGTGGGACTCTAACAGAGGCTGAGCTTATCCTGCAGGGAGCTGGAGAGTGGAGTGGCCCTTTGGAGTTGTCCCAGTGGAGGCAAGGAGGCCAGGCCTTTGTAGCCCACGTAGGCCAGCCATCAGATGGAGGATGCCCTCAGGAAGGAGCTGCAGTTTTGGGCAGGTAGATTCCTTCAACTATAGCCAAGACCTGGTCATGGACACAGCTGTGAGCAGCCAGGGAAAATCAGGGCCTGGGTCCTAGAAGAGGGACTTGGAAGGTGGACCACAGCACCTACCCTGTGCAGGATGGAAGTCTCTTGCTAATCATCATATGTTATTAGAATGTGGTCATAAGCGATTCCACACCTGGACTAGAATCGGCTTCCTCTGGGAAGGAATACATTAGATGCTCTCAAATCATGCACACAGTGACAGGTGTGAGAGGCCTCAGCACTGCATTCCACGCCGTTCCCTCTCCCACCCACAAGTTTCCATTTCCATGCTCAGCAAATGACTAAAAATTTCCATTTCAGAGTGGCTCCTTGTCGCACTTGGACCACAGTGACTTCTTTTTTCTAGTTATCCATGGACATAGAGGATAATCACCTGACTGCCTGGAAATTGCCTTTGGTTCGTTTTTCACTTGCCTGCCAATGTGCACACATTTTTAATACCTCCTCTGTACTAAACTAAGCATCGGGTATTAAAAAATGAAGAGATTGCAAAAGGCCTTAACATCATGATAAAGAGTTGGATCTTAGCTAGACGTAATGAACACACTCAGATGGATTCTGGGTAGCACCGTGACTTGAACAGGTTTGGGGTATTGAAAGGTCCTTCTGTGGGGGTTGGAGAAGATGGATCACATGGAGAGTCACAGTGCTAAGGAGGCGGGGAGGGGACTTAAACACCAGTTGCATATCACTCTTGGAGCCTCGGCCGGGTCACCCATCTTCTGTGCTTCCTCTGACTATGGCCACTTTGCTGTCCCACAAGTGAGCAGCATTGCCAAGGGGCAAGCTGACAGCCTGCTTGGGTGAGAGTGCTCACATCCTCCTCCTAAGCCACCAGCAGCCCTCGGGCCCCAGGCACATGCCTTTGCACATGCAAACACCGTATACATGACCCCAGGTCGCAAACACTATGTGAAAAGCACACAGCTGTCCACATCGACTGGATGTTTCTGAAAAATGAGCCCTCAAAGCATGCATAATCCCATTTTGGCTTTCCCCTCCACAGCCTCGATAGCTTTGGGCCAGTCCCTAAGAGATAAAGTAAATCTCTCAGTGGGTGGGACCTCCACATTAAATACAAATTATAGATCTTAAGTGTATGACTAGCAGCACAGACTGTATTCCAAAGAAGGTAAAGCAGGGTGACTTTTTTTTTAAATTAGCCAACTATATTCTGGAAAATAGAAGAGAAAAAAAATCATATTAATAATAATTATTTGAAGGTAATAGCTTATGTTCTTTAATGCAGTTCCAACATAAATGTCACTGTAAGAAATGATATTTCATTTCACTACTAACAAATCAGGTACTTAGTGTGCTGGGGGAGAAATGATTGGAACTACTTTAAAGCCACGTTAACCAGAGAAACTGCAAAAATATTTATATTCTTATGAAGGAAGGAAGGAATGCCCCTCGTGGGTGTACTTAAATATCCTCCATCTTTTGGATAAATGGTAATACTAAACAAAAAATGGAAAGATGACCTTAGAATAATAACCTCAAGACCCAATTGGGACTCAGCTTCCCAGTGTACAAAAATCATTTGCAATATGTTCAGGATGGAAATTTCTATATTGCTTTATAGCTCATGAACTTTATTTTATACCTCAAACAAAAATCACTGAAACACCCAACTCAGGGCTGGCTTCCTTCCTCTGGGGTGGGCCTTCCCAGATGTAAAATTACTCACCAGCCCCTTGCTCACTGTCTGAAATTCTGCTCAGTTACTCTACCATGTTTGTAAGGATGGAAAAACAAAGGGAAGGAGAAAACCAACCCATTTGGAGAGGTGTTTCATATAGAGAATGGGACTGTTAAACCCAAACCAGGTTTGGCACTGCGAGGGTTTTCTCTAGCCAGTTCTCCCTCTGTCCTTCCTTCTAGAGACCCCATGAAAAGGCCATGTGGAAAATTTCACAGGATAACTGCTGTTGCTACCTAAAAGCCATGGCATTGAGTGATCTTTCATTCTTTCTCATTTCTAATAGCTATCATGTGTGTTGATGAAAGATGGAGAGCTGGTGAGGGCTTGGGTCTATGAGCCAATTAGTTTTCCAATAGTTCCAAAGGACTTTGAGCGTCCAGTTGATTTGACATGAATAGCATTGATACGTACACGGCTAGAAGACGTGAGACTGAATCGGTGCTTGGAGAAACAAAGACAATGAAAGTCACCAATACAATGAGCATGTGAAGGGTGGCATGGAATGTCATATAAGCAAATGATTGGCCCTTTCCACAAAGAGACAGACAGCTAGAGAGGCACACGCATATGTCCATAAGGCCTTAGGATCACAATCTTTTTTTCTTTTATAAGTTTGAATGCCAAGAAGGTGAGCAGATTCCCAATGATATAACCTCTAAGTGCATTCATATATGTGTTTCCGAATGTCTTGTGTGGTAGGGAGGAGAGGGATCCACATTCACAGGTGCACTTGACATAGGTTGCGGGAGGTAAGTAGCTTCCAGCGCTGCTGGTAAGTGGAAGAGTGAAGTCTTTGGCTACCCATCCATTGACCTCAACTCTTCTTATTCTGCATCTGCAACCTACATTAATATCAGTAAATAGGATTAATCCAGTAACTAATTCTTTGAAGCAACCATTTAGACTTAACTGACGATTTGACGGAATTAATGGGTCTAAATGAGCAGTTCAGTAATCCAGTGTCTTTGACCAGGTGGGATGCTAGATAATGTTCATCGCCTGTCACTCCCCAAGCTCGCCTTGATAGCTAACAGATTTCTAGAAGCTCAGGACTGCACAGATGCCAAGAGCATCCTGGATGTTCCAGGAGAGAATCTAAGCCAGCACAATGAGCTTTAAGCAGGTGAGGTCCAGGTATTCTTGGGGTTGAATGGAAGTCACCGAGGAGTAGCCTGTCAGCTTGCCTGAGAAATTTAAAAGAGTCTATTACCCTGGCAGTGTCACAATGTCCCTTATTTATGTTTCTCTATGGGGGAGTGGGAAGAGCAGCCAGCACAGCCTGCTATAGCAGCTATCCAGCTGCTCATGCAGTTAATATAGCTGTAGAAAGAACATGATTTACACCAGAGCACCTCCCCTCGAAACCAGCGCACGAGTCCCAGACCCACTCATTCTGGGAGACCCACAATGAGCACACACTCCTGTGTGCTCTGGAGACAGCGGGATAACACAGAGGGCAGCTGATTAAGGTTGGCACAGAAGACAAACCGATATGTAAATGTATTGATGATATCTAAAGACAACCTATGCCCCGTATGATATATATGAGACTAGTCCAGTTGTTGCAAAAGATAACAGATGGCCATGCTTATAATGGAACTGATCAGGTAGAGGGTCTGTAAAAGTTAGGGGTGCAGGTCACAGTGAGGCCCCCGCTGCTCGCTGGTGAGAGAAGCTGATCGAGGTACCAAATGGGAAGGCATGCACACATTGCTTCCAGGGTCAACAGCGATGCTACTGAAGATGCAGGCCAACACTGAAAAGGAAATTAAAGGCAAACGACCAGGGCTAGACTCTACATGGAGCCTTCTTTACCACTCAGGTGAGAAAGCAGGGATGAGGCACCTGCTCTTGCTCCCCATTCCTGTGTCCTGGAGCTGGGCAGGAAGCAGCCTCACGTACCTGGTTGGGGCCCTGGTTGCAGCCACAGTAGCTGCTCTCCATGGTGTAGCTTCTAGACACCCCCATCTCTCTCCACACCACCACGCGGGCCGTGGACGCGCGGGATTTCTCCACCAGGAAGCTACAGCTGTTCATTGTGAATGCTGGTGCCAGCTTATCAAGGATTTTGGGAAGAATCTACAATTTAAAAAATCATAAACTATGATGAGTTGCAGGCAATTAGGAAGATTCATTATAAAAATAGCTTCTCAACACTTATTAAGCATCTCTATATATCAATGTATGCTACTGCGAGTCATTTCTTAACCCTAAGAGATGGATAACAGCTTTTTTTTTTACTTGTTTGTTTTATCATTTTGCAGATGAACAAACTGAGGCTTAGAAAAGTTAGAAATAGATAAAAAGCTTATATCCTATGAATACATAATGGCTAGAATGGGCTCCAAATGCCACCTGGTCAACTCCATAATCTATGTGTGTATGTAGGGGGAGTAACTAGGGATTAAACTCAGAGGGGATTCTACCTCCCAGCTACATCCTTTTTACTTTCTGTTTTTGAAACAAGGTCTCATTAGGTTGCTGAGAGTCTCACTATGTTTCTGAGGCTGTCCTCAAACCTGCAACCCTCCTGTCTCAACCTCCCAAGTTCTAGGTCTGTAATCTATTGATTTCACTTTTCTGCATCACTGTGGACCCCTGCTACATGCATGCATCTGGCCTCGTACATTGCTGAGTCGAGCCTATGGGATGCCACAGATGTCATGGGGACATCTGAGACATTTCATAGGGATACAGAGTGGCTCCATCCAGCTTCACCGTTTCTTAGCAAGGTCAGCCCAAGCACCGTTCACTTATCTCAGAAGCCCAAAGGGGCCACGGGAGACTCCTGAGCAGGAGCACGTACAAAGTCTGCTTATTTTCTACAAGTGGGTAATTGCCAAAATGAACTTTTTAGTCTCATCCTCTAAGCCATAAATCTGCAGGCTGGATCAATGATAAAACTCCTAAAACTCCATCCTCTCTGGGTTCATATATCCCACCTTTTCTTGGAATAAAAATGCTTTATTTATGACCACTTAATCTCTAGTTAGGAGGCATCTGCAGACTCTTGCCACTCTGATTGACAGGGACGGGGCTTCCAGCCACTGGATCTGCCCCCTGGGATGATGACTCGGGGTTGATAATCCTTAGGTCAGCAGAAATACTGGGCTTAGGCAGTTACTCACTTCAGGCTTGATAGAATATGCACAGAACAGCACTCGAAATAAAATCATGTGCCTTAGCTAGCAAACAGTGAACCTTCCGGATCTTGGGCAAAGTGTGGGGGCAAAGGTAGAAAAACACAAGCTGGTGAAAATATGCATGAATTATTTTCAAAGAAACTTGGTTTTGATAATTTCCAGAATACTGAGTAAATCTTTACACTCTGGTACTTGTCCTTGTGTTTAATGTAACTGTTGGTTGCACTATGAAGTTACTAATTATATTATATATCATATATTTTGTAAGTATACATGAACGTAATTGCTAATATAACTTATTATGATGTCTAAATTCCTACATAGCCTCCAGACCTACCGATCGTTTTAAAAAGAAAGATGAAATGCTAATGTTGTTCTCACTTGAGTTTTCCCCTGATTGATTTCATCTTATACACTCTTTCCCTCCCTCCCGCAATTTTTTCCTTCAAAATGTTCATCATTGGAAGGTGTGCACACCTATAATCTCAGTACTTGGGGGGCTGAGACAACTTAGTGAGACCCTGTTTCAAAATAGAAAATAAAAAGGGCTGGGGGTGTAGCTTGGAGATAGAATGTCCCTGAGTTCAACCTTCAGTACCAGAAAACACAAAAACAAAAACAAAACCAAGTTCATCATGACTAAAATTTAATTATTGTATGTATGTTTGTTTGTTTGTTTGTTTGTCTGTTTGTTTGTTTGGGGTACTGGGGATTGAACCCAGGGGTATTCTACCTCCAAAGTAAACCCCAGCCATTATTATTTTTATTTTGAAACAGGGTCTCACTAAGTTGCTGAGGCTGGCCTCCCACCTGTGATCCTTCTGTCTCAGCCTCCCAAGTACAGGGATTATAGGCATGTGCTACCTTGCCCAGCTGAACTGTTTATTTTTATATCTCCTCTTCAGCCTAAAAGTTCCACAAGGGCAGGTCTGTGTCTTATTCATAAGAAATATCTGCACATTGAGAAATATGTTGTTTGTAGAGGACACTCCATAATTGTTTTATGAAATAAACAGAATCTTCTAGTTCAGACCCTATAGGGGTCTGCTTAGATAAACTTAAATATACTATTTATAACTGGGCATGGTGGCTCATACCTGTAATCCTGTACTTGGCCTCAGCAACTTAGCAAGGACCTCAGTAGCTTAGTGAGACCCTGTTTCAAAACAAAATAAAAAATAAAATAGGTCTGGGGATGTAACTTGGAGGTAGTCTCTGTCCCTGGGTTCAATCACAGCTGAATAAATGTGTGTGTGTGTGTGTGTGTACTGCAAATAAAACAATTGAGAATACTTGGAAATAATTTTAATTTATGTTTTACCTCATTCCAAAAAGTTTACACTTCTTTAAATGATCTTTCCTTTTTTATTGAAAACTTGTCTTTGTTGTTTGTATATTTAAAAAAAACTTGATTTTTTAAGGACATTTTTAGGTTCGCAGCAAACCTAAGAGGGAGGTACACAGATAACCCCCAAATGCCATGCTCGCACATGGGTATAGATTCCCCCATTAAGAGCATGTGCCACCACAGTGGGACATTGTGGTAGCAGATGAACCTACATCAACACAATCATCATCACTCAAAGTCCACAGTTTAAGTTAGGGTTTGCCTTGTACATGTCATGGGCTTGTTGAATGTATAGTGACATTTATTCAACTTTAAAGTATCATACAGAATAGTTTCACTGCCCTAAAGAATCCCTGTGTCCCACTTAAGCATCTCTCCCTCCTTCCCTTTCCCCTGAAACATTCACAAACCCTGACCTTTTTCTGTCTCCACAGTTTTGTCTTTTCCAGAATGCCACATAGTTGGAATAGCACTACTTCTCAGCCTGCCTTCTTTCCTTAGTCATAACCACTTAAGTTTCCTCCATGTATTTTCATGGCATGACAGCTCATTTCATTTTAGCACTGAATAATATTTTGTTATCTGGATGCACCCAGTTAATTTATCCATTCACCTGTTGAAGGATATCTTCAGCACATGCAAGTTTCAGCTATTATGAATAAAGCTGCTATAAATATCCATGTATAGAATTTTGCGTGGACAGAAGTTTCAATTTATTTAGGTAAAAACAAAGGAGTGCAATTACTGGACTTTATATTTGGGAGTACATTGAATCTATAAATCAAGTTAAGAAGAATTGACAATATTGAGTCTACCTATCCATGAACATGAACACCTTTGTTTGTTTTCTTTTTCTTTTATTTTCTCCATCAGAGTTTTGTAGGTTCCTCATACAGACCATATGCATGTTTTGTCAGCTTTATACCTAAGTATTTCATTTGGGAGGCACTAATATGAGTGGTATTGGGCTGCTTCAAGTTTCATTGTTCATTGCTGCTATAAAGAAACACAGAGAGTAATTAATTTGTAGTTTTCAGATATACATAATGCACTTTCCTCTGTTAAATCTATTCCTAATTGTCTTAATATTTTTGGTAATATAGTAAATGGATGTTTTTTCTTACTTTCCTTTCTGGATTATTCATTGCTTATATATAAAAATAATATCAATTTTACATCTATTATTTATCTTGCTTTCTTGTTTATTAGTTTCAGTAATTTATTTTGTGGACTCCTTAGAATTTTTTGTATAGAAATATTCACTTGTGAATAAAGACTTGCTATTTCAAATACAATTCTCTACTATTGTGCTTGCCTTACTGTACAGTCTAGACTCTCTAGTACAATGTTGAATAGAAGTGGTGAGAGCAAACGTCCTTGTCTTGTTCTAGATCTTAAAGGGAAAAATTCAGGCTTTAATGTAATGATAGCTCTCAGATTTTTTTTAGATGTTCAATTTGAGGTTGAAGAATTCCCTTTTTATTCCTAGTTGGTTATGAGATTTTTATTTTGAATGAGTGTTTAGTTATGTCAAATGTTTTTTCTGAATATTGAAAGATGATGATCACTTTATGACAGTGAAGAATATTTTTGCATGCTGCTGGGTTTGATTTGTTAATATTTTGTAAAGGATTTTTGCATACATGTTTGGAAGAGACATTAGGCTCTAGCTACCTTTTCTTGTGAGGTCTTTTTCTGGCTTTGGTTTCAATGAGTTAGCAAGTGTTTTTCCTCTATTTTCTGAAAGAATTTCTTATTAAAATTATTTATTAAGAGTTTGCCTAGCCAGGCGTGGTGGTGCACGCTTGTAATCCCAGTACTTTGGGAGGCGGAGACCGGAGGATCCAGGTTTGCGGCCAGCCTCAGCTCTCTCCCTGTCTCTCCCTGTCTCTCTCTCTCTCTCTCTCTCTCTCTCTCTCTCTACTTAGTGAGGCTTCCGCAACTTCGTGAGACCCGATTTCAAAATAAAGTATAAAAAATAGGGCCGGGGATGTAGCGCGGAGGTAGAATGCCCCTGGGTTCAATCCCCGGTCCACAAAAAAAAAAAAAAAAAAAAAGAGTTTGCCAATAAAACCATTACCATTTGGACCTAGGTTTTGTTTGTGGAAGATTTTATATTACTAATTCAATTTACTTAAAATAGGCCTTAGGTTTTCTATGTCTTCTTGCATCAGTTTTGGTAGTTTTTATCCTCCAAAGAATTTATGCATTAGTTGGCATATAGTTGTTAATAATATGTTTTTATAATTTGTGAGGTCTGCAGTGATGTCCCTTCTTTTATTCCTCATCTTGATAATGGTGTTTTCTTTCTTTTCTTTGTCAGTCTGGATGAAGGGTTACTGTTATTGTTGACCATTTAAAGATGCCAAACCAGGATTCATGAATTATCTATTGTTTGTATGATTTCTATTTCATTGATTTTCATTTTGGACTCATCCTTCCTTCCTTCCTTCCTTCCTTCCTTCCTATCTCTCTCTCTCTCTCTCTCTCTCTCTCTCTCTCTCTCTCTTTCTTTCTTTCTTCCATTTCTTTTGCTTACCTGGGGTTATATTTGCTTTTCTTTTTCCTGATCTCAAATGTGGAAGTTTAAATTACTTATTTTACAATTTTCTACCTTTCTAATATAAGCATTTAAAGCTATAAATTTCCCTCTATGTTTGATTTTACTTTCAAGCCATAAATTTTGAAATATTGTGTTCTTACTGTGATTCAGTTCAAGATATGTTATAATTTCCTTTCAGATTTTTCTTTAATTCATGAGTTAATTTAAAAGAAATTGTTTAATTTCTAAATATTCAGAGATATCCCAGATTTCTTACAAAAGTTGATTTTTAATTTAATTCTGTCCTGGCAGATGAATATACTTTGTATACTTTCAATTTTTAAGATATATTGAGATTCATTTTATAGCCTATCATAGAGTCTATAGGATTTTTGATGTGCATTAAAAAATAATGTGTATTCTTTCTTTTGAGGGGAAATATTATATATGTATGAGTTAGGTCATATATTCTCTAGAATTACTAATTTTCTGTTTAGTCAGTCTATCACTTAATGAGATATTATTAAAATATTCAGCCACTATCACTAAATTTTTAATATCTCCTTTCAATTTTATTTTTGCTTTGTGTATTTTGGAGTAATATATTCACATACATTCATAATTGTCGTATCTTCCTGATGAACTATTCCTTTCAGCATTATGAATTGCCCCTCTTAGTCCTAGTAATATTTCTTCCTTTAAAGTCTATTTTGTCTTATATCAATATAACCACTCCTCTTGTTATGGTTTCTGTTTACATGATGTATGTTTTTCTATCCTTCTATTTTCAATCTTTTTGCTTTACTGAGTCAAAAGCATGTGTCTCATAGACAGTATATAATAGAATCTTGGTTTTTAGTCAAGTCTTTTAACATGTGTTTGTGTGTGTGTGTGTGTGTGTGTGTGTGTGTGTGTGTGTGCTTCTAAGCCCAGGGGCCTCTTACCTCTGAGCTAAACCCCCATCCTAGTTTATTTTTTATTTTGAAACAGGGTCTCACTAAGTTGCTGAAGCTGGCTACAAACTTGTGATACTCTGTCTCCTCATCCCAAGTACTGGGATTACAGGTGTGTGCCACCATGCCTAGTTTACCTCTGCCTTTTGAATAAAAGGTTTTTTTCCATTCATATTTAATGTCATTGTTTATATTTTTGGATTCACACCTGACACTCTGCTACTTATGTTATGTATACTTCATATGTTTTTGTTCCTCCAATATTGTATCTTCTTTTGACATTATTTCTTTAAATATTTTTCCAGGTATTTTCTTCTCTTTTTAGGTCTCCATTGCATGTAGATTGCTGTATTTGATGTTTCCTTACAGATCTCTAAGGCTGTTTCCTTTCCTTTAATCCTTCTTTCCCTCTGATCTTTGAATTCAGTAAGTTTGGACAGACCATCAAGTTTACTGATTTGTTATCCTGGTATTTCAAATCTGCCGATGATTCCATCTAGTATATATATATATATATATATATATATATATATATATATATTTACTTTAGCTATGGGACTTTTCAATACAAAAGTTTCTTCTGTTTTGGTTTTTGTTTCTAATTCTCTATCAAAGTATCCTAAATGTTGAGTTATTGTCATCATATTTTGTCACCAGTCTTTGAACATAGTTGTCTTTAATTATTTGATCATATTTTGACAGTTGTATTGAAATCATTATCTGACAAATTTGACATTTTGGGCCACTAATGATCGTTTCTACCAACTGCATTGTTCCCTGCATATAGACCACATATTTTTCATTCTTTATGAGCCTTGTAATTTTTGGTTGAAAACTGGACATCCTATATTTTGTAGCATCTTTGAACTCTATTTTCCTTTTTCTAAAAGTTTTTTTAGAATTTTTACCACTTCCCTGATTTAATCAGCAGAATCTTTTTCCTTCTCTTCAATGTGTGCCACTGATAAATTTGCACACTGCTTTGGATGTTTAAAAAATGTAGTGTGCCATCTATATCTGCTTAACACAGTGGTTAGCCAATGATTTATGCAGAAGTTGTGCTCAAACAACTTGAACACAAAAGCTTCCACTCTCTGTTGATTGATTTGAATGTAGGTTGGGAGGACATTCAAAGTTGTGGCCAGTTCTCAAATCATCTCTTTGGATTTTACCTCTCATGGGCTCTCTTGGGTACTCTGCACAAACACGTAATTTCTCATAAGCCAGGAATGTATAGAGAACTATGGTTCTCTCACTTCTAACATTCCCCCTTCTAAAATTTTGGCTGTGTATGTATGTGTGTTTGTGGGGGGGCATGGCTAAAACTGCATTTTTATGATGAAATATAGAGGTTTAGAAGCAGCTCCAGTAAAAAAAAAAAGTCACAAACTATTGCTATTCTTGCATAAAGCTCTCAGAATTTTTAAGAATAAATGTTCCTCAATTTGTTGTTAGTAGTTGGTCAATTTCTGGAGTCCTAAAATGGTTGCTTTGGGCCATTTTGTCCTGTTTTATGTTTGTGTTTTGTAGGGAGAATTTGATGACCTACTTACACCAACCTAACTAGACGTAGTTCCATTAAGATGATTTATAAAACTGAATAAATGTTGTAGAGTAAATGTGACATATAATCAGGTATATAATTGTCTCTTCAGTACTAATGCTACAGGTAGAAAAGTCCTTGATAATGTGAACATATTTAGAATTGTTCCATTTTAGATGCAAATGTAGAAATCAGACTCTCAGGTTCTTGATTGCTGGCAGGTATCAGGACTGTAACATTCACCAATCCTACACAGATACTCTCTCCTGGGTCTCAGTTTCCTCATCACTAAAAGGCGGGAATCCTTTTAATTCTGAAATGATCCATTTGCATGTACAGAATGCTTTTTAGGTAAATCACCATAATCAAGGTCATTATTTATAGATCGCCATGTCTTAGATTTAAAATGTCAGGGATGAGCCGGGTGTGGTGGTGCACGCTTGTAATCCCAGTACTTGGGAGGCTGAGACTGGAGGATACGGGTTGGCGGCCAGCCTCAGCTACTTAGTGAGGAACCTCCGCAACTTATTGAGACCCAGTTTCAAAATAAAGAATAAAAAAATAGGACTGGGGGTGTAGCTCGAAGGTAGAATGCCTCTGGGTTCAATCCCAGTACCGCAAAAAAAAAACAATGTCAGAGATGGAAAGACCTACACAGTAGCTGAACCCCTAAAGCAAGGCTATTGGGTGAAAGTGACCGATGAGGCCAATTCTTCCACATATCTCAAAGTAGCCCATGAATCACCTTTAAAGGATTCTAGAGCATCAAAAAACTTGATGTAATAGACTACATGTAAATTTTGACTTCCTTTTTTGACAAGGGAAAAATCAAGATTCAGGCAACTGACCCACCCCAAATAATGGGTCTTATGGGTGAACAGCAGTATCCAGGTGGGTTTTTAATAGCATTGCTATTAAATACCATTGTGTTTATTCTCAATATCAGTGGCCATGGCATATCTACCTCTGTGATGTTATGCCTCACATTTTACCTGATACTATACTAGGCCTCAAAGAATTTGTCAAATTTGTTAATTAAATAACATGAGTCATATGCTAAAATTTAAACACAGAGGAGAATAACCCATTCTATAATTGATTTTATGCCTAGCTTTTCCCCCTTCCATGTCAACTTTGTATGGGCAATTTCTTAAGGTTCTGTTTCTTCAAACCTCTGCCTACATATAGGAAATTACCCACGAATATTGTTACCTTCTGTTGGAAAAGGAGAGGTAGAAGAAACACTGATGCTATAAGATTAAATAATATTTTTAGTTCAAGTAAAATTATGCATAAGAAAACATTTTATACAGGCTGGCATGAGCTACCCAGGTGGATGTTTTTATTTATTAAACTAGTTTTCCAAGTAAGTTTAAGCAGTTAAGCTTGTTGTGGTATATCACTATTACTTTGGTTGAGCCTTAGAGCCAATAGGTCATTGAAGATAAGCCAATGATTTCATGATAATAAACTAGAGGGTAACTAACTGTAGAGATCAGCAACAGCCTCTTTCCAATAGTAGTGCATAAAGAAGGATGGTACGGGGGAAATGAAGGAAATACAGGCTGTATTTGCAGGTAGAAGAATAGTTTGGTGGATTTTTGAGACTATCATTAACCTTGAAGATGAAGTTACTTTATACACAGTAAATTGACACATTCAGAATAAGAAAAGATTTAGAAGAGGAGGCACCATAATAATCTTCCTCCTTTTCTACATACATTTGAAACAATGACCGGGATTTGTTTGGTGTTTGGGCAACTTTGCTTAGTCTCCTTCTTCCTGATATTCAGTAAGTCATAGCTTGCTTTCTTTATCCTGACTTTTTCTAAAGTCCTCCCTTCTGTACTCCTCCTTAACTTCCTATTTTGTTCATAGGGGCAGCAGTGGTGCTGTAATACTGGGACCCAGATAAAACAGAATTAGGTTTGGTGGATTGCCACTCTGCTTTTTATAGAATGCCCATGTGGAGAGATGTGGACAGTTTAAAGCCTTCCATTTACTTGTCCCTTCATACATACTTAGGGTCCTTTTGTATTCAGGATCACGGTGTTCCTCCCATCATCTCTGCACCAGCGGCAGTATTTTTGTTATCTTTTTTTTTTTTTTTTTTTTTTTTTTTTTTTTTTTTTTTTTTTTTTTTTTTTTTTTTTTTTTTTTTTTTTTTTTTTTTTTTTTTTTTTTTTTTTTTTTTTTTTTTTTTTTTTTTTAAATGTGCTTTTATTTGTGCATTATAGTCTCACATTACACTGAAAATCAAGTTGACAGTAACATACATGCACACAGCACTTGGTGCCCCCCACCTCCCCATTTCCTCCCCCTCCCAATACAGAGTACTGAGATTGATGTTGGTATATTCTCTTATGTACACATGGTTGATGGTAATAATTCCATTAATGAAC
>PVJS01038158.1:0-19553 GCA_004027185.1 Glis glis
GGAGGAGGAGGAGGAGGAGGAGGAGGAGGAGGAGAAGGGCCAAGTTCTGGTCTCAGCTTCACATGCCATAACCTAATTGCTTTTTGTTCATTCCTTTTCCACTTAAAAAAAAAAACAAAAGCAAAAAAATTACTTTCTCTGAAAACTAGGATTGGGTCTTTTTTTTCTTTTGTATTCACAAAGGGAAAGTTGTCCTGCAAGGTTGAGAGGATAAAAGAATATCTCCATAGAAGCTGAGGTCAGCCCTGAGCCGGGCTACAGGCCGTGGTTCTGGGGTGCTTTGTCAGCTTAAAACCATCAGGCCGTCAGTGCTAAGCAAACATATAGAGATGAATCTCCAAGAAAAGGGGTTTTATTTGGAAATATATAAACATTAGATGTAATTCAGGATACCACATAGATCAGGGTGGCCTCTGGTTTGTCTGAAGGACAAAGGACAAAGTTGAGGTCTTACTGGGAAGAAGAAAAGCTCTGCAAGTTGTTTGGAAGGAAAGTTCTTTGGAGCAGGCAGGACTTTCTGCATCTGGCAATCTCTGATTAGTAATTAATAGTTTAAGACTTGTAGTCTTAGACTTGTAGCCTTAAACTCATAGCGGACTATATTATTGGATTGGGCTTACAGGACAGCGTGCCAGGAGAGCATTTTACCTAAGTGACTTGCTGTCCTTGGGTATCTCGCTGTCCCTTTGTGTCTCCTGTAGGAAATTTTGGAAAATTTTCCTGTAATAGTTTCTGATACTAGACAACTCGACATGAGAGCGCTCCCTTCAAGGTCTTCCCTGGCTCCATTTTGCCAGGGTTTGACACAAGTGACTCCATTTTGAATCTGACAACTTTCACAACACATATGCTGAGACTTCCCAGCTAAGACTGGCTGCTCATCTACTCCACGCAGGTGGGTACCCTCTGCTCTCATCTGGTCAGCCAGAGTTGAAAGGAGAGCCTGTGCACAATTAGGAACGTCCTTAACTCCCTGCTTGCTTGGAAGCTTGTCAAATTTGAGCAAAATTCACTACAGACCACTGCTATTATTTCCAAACAAGAGCACTCTCTCCCCTTGGGCAGCAGGGACCACCAATATTTCTGATCCTAACCCCTAAGGAAATGGTTATGTTGGATCTGAAGTGTTCTGTTGCCCTCATTGACCACGCCAGCCCTGGCTGCATCAGCTCAGGAAAACTGGACTGTATTTTACAACTCAATCTATCAGCATGTCTCCACTCTAGTAAATTACAATAACTAAATCAATTAATTTAAAATTTCCCATTTGCTCAGAAATTGCTGGTAGAAAATTGTTTGCTCAAGTTACTGTAACATATGAATTATTTTTCTTTTATGTTTTTATTAAAGGCTTAGGAAAATTAACCAAATACCCAAGGTCCCCATCTAGTACATTTCAGCCTATTTCTTACTTTCTCTTCCAGTATTCTTCTTGCTGGTTCTGTTTGGAAAAAGCCCAAAATACTGAGAAAAAAGCATGGGCGAGCAATTTCATTGATTAGTTGGAATGTTCACCTGCACAACACAGGAAACTGTCTTAAACCTTAGGAATATCAACTGTTTACTCAACAACCAGTTGTGTGATGAGCAGCTTAAAGATTTACTCAGTGAGTTTGTCAAGGCCTCAATCATGTTTGGGTATGTTGGCTTTTTGTCCTCATGTTTGTCTTCATCACTTCACAATCTCAAGATTGCTCTTGCAGTATCAGGCTACATTCTCACCCCAGAATCCTATATACCCAGAATATAAATGGAAAAAAAGATACTCTTCTTTTATAAAAAATAAAAAAGTGCCCAGAAGCCTTGAAGTTGGTTTCTTCTTATACCCCATTGGCTAGAGCTGCAAGGGAGGCGGGAAGTGAAAACAGTTAGCAAGTGTCCTGGCTTCAGACAATTTGTTGCACCAAACTTTCTTCAACCGGAAACTAAGGGAATGGCTTTTGAAGATAACTGACACATGCCACAGCCCCACAGTTTCCTCTAAAAATTGCACATTTGTGAATCACCTCTCAGAGCCACATCTTGAGCATGAGCTGAACCCGTGGACAGTAGCTCAGGATGCTGACTTCCTCATGATCAAGCGCCCTGTACATCTCCCACTGCACATCCCCCCACACTGCACCGTATAGTCTCCTAACCTTGGTCACTTGTGCCTGACTCTCAGAGGGCTCTTATTCTTTTAACAGCATTTACAGAGGGCTGGTTTGCACAAGGCACTTTGTTGGACCCTTGAAACTCTGTAATAAATCACCTTTAAATTAAAGTAGAACTACAGACCAATAAATAGGTTGCTATGAGTACTTAAAGGGACACTTGTCAGAAAAAAACATATTCTAGTAACTCCCATCTAAAATATTCTTTAGGAATCTAAATATTCCTTTTCCCCATCCCCATCTTTCTGAAGGAAACAGTTCAAATAGTGTTAGGTCCATATATGAAAGCATCACTACCAGGCTCACTAACATGTACGGAGAAGGAGGAGAGGGGATTAGGATGGGATATGGAGGGCAACTCACCAATGATGTGTACTTTTATGTCAGTTTGAACTTCACTCTGATGCATAATTACAATGCACCAACAAAAGTATAAAAACAAATAAAAATAAAAATAATAAAAGGATATTCCCTTGAGCCTCACATCTCTTTCCAACACCCCACCCACCTCATTCCTTTTTCTCTCTCTATGGCTAGTATCTTAACATAGAAGTATACAATTCACAACTCTTAAAAGTCAACAATAGGAAAAACAAATGACCCAATTAAAAATGTTCAAAACATTCACCAAAAATATTACAGAGAGCAGTTAAGCACAAAAGAGACATTATATTAATTATATTATATTATTATATCAGGAAATTGCAAATAAAAACAATAGCAGTAAAGTTACTCTTTGTGTGTGTATGTGTTTGGTACTATGAATTGAACCCAGGGTCATATACCTCTGAGCTAAACCCCTAGCCCTATTTTAGTCTTGCTAAGTTGCCAAGACTGGGTTGGAACCTGTGATCCTCCTGTCTCAGCCCCCTCCCCAAGTACTGGGATTACAGACATGTGCCGTCATACCTGGAGGAAAGCTATTCTTTCTAATATTGCAATGGTAGATACATAAAATTATGCATTTGTCAAAATATGTATAACTCTACAACACAAAGAGTGAACCCTGGTGTAAGCTGTAAGTTTTAGTTAATAATATATCGGTATCTGTTCATCAAATGTAACAAAGGTATCCTAATAATAGTAGCAATGGGAGTGGGACATAGGTATATGGGAGTTCTCTGTACTATCTGCTCAGTTTTTGTTTGTTTGCTTGTTCTTGTGGTACTGAAGATTGAACCCAGGGGCATTCTACCTCTGAGCTACACCCCAATCCCTGTTTTATTTTTTAGGGTCTCACTAAGTTGCTCAGAGTCTCAATAAGTTGCTAAGGCTGGCTTCAAACCTGCAATCCTCCTATCTCAGCCTCCCAAGTACTGGGATGATAGGCATGTGCCACCACACCCAGCTCTCTGCTCAGTTTTTCTGTAAACTTGAGGCTGCTCTAAAAATAAAGTTTAATAAATTTTAAAAACCAGTAGTAATTGCTCTCATGGCGTGATTCTCGTTTTCAGATTCTCATGTGGATATTTTCCAGTTATTTTACTTTATCCCTACTTTCCTTGCCTATGTTTCATTGGGTAGAATAAAACATTCTTAGGAAAAATACCTTTATTTTGCTTTGCTTGTAATCCTTGAAATACCTATTAAAAATCCTGAGGTGGTAAATTCATGGAGTTAAGATTTAAACCATAATTCAACAATGAAAATTTAAAATTAGCTCATATTCTCCTTGGATACAAAGCCATTTTAGCCTTATGCTAGATGAAATTTTTGAGTTATCCAATATACAGTGAACATTTATTCCAGCTCATTGAAGCTGAATATTCACAGGACTCACTGAATTAATTTGTGCAGGAATGGTACTTTTAAGAGAGTCCATTGTAAATTCTAAATCGTAAGAGCTATCTTGGCACTTTAGACAAGAAAGTGCTATGGTATGGTGAATGCAGTGTTTGATTCCTAAAACAGCAGAATGTCTCTGTCTCATGATTTTGTGTATCAGCTTGCTGTGGGCAATTCTTTAATAAACCACATTCAGGAACTGAGGGGGATCACAAGGCCTAAAGGTGCATTCAGAGGTCCTTCAGTTCATCTTCCACATTTCCAATGTTATTAAACTCCCCAAATTAAATCTCTCACCTTATTAAATCTAGATAATGCCAAAGCTCCGTTTTCCATGTGCTCATAAAACCTGTCCCTTTCCTTTCTGGGCACAGATACAGACTACATTTGCCAGCCTTCCTTGTGATTGGTGTGATCATGTGACTGAAGTCTAGCCAGGGTATTACGAACAAAAGCCATCTGTATTACTTGAGGCTTGGCCCATCTAGAGCTCATATGGCCGATGCCCATTTTATTTCCTTATCTGCAAGGAGGAGAAAAAGATCTCCAAGAACCTAGGGCTGATGTGGCTACAGACTGAAAGGAGACTGGGCCAGAGAAGCTGAAGTCCTGGAGAGAAAGGGAGCTCTTGGAGATGAGCCTGGCTTCCTGGAGCCTATGCTGATGAAAAGATGAGAAGCCCTGGAGACCTTCAGGCAGAAGGAAGTGGCTCAGCAGACACCTTGCAGCCTCCTGAGTCTAGCACAACAGTATTAGGGTCAAGATCTGCCAAAGGGACAAAGCCCCAGAGAAAGGGGTGTGGGGAAGCAAGCCCACCCTCAAGGCATTTATTTACTGGTTCTACAGCTGAAACACAAGCGCCTAAGAGGGTTAGGAGAGAGTGGTGAAAACAAGAGAGAGAGGGGACCTCCAGGTCTGGCCCACCTCCAGGTGTGCTTTGTTCTTTTGTTGCTGCTGTTGTTCTGGAGTCAACTTCCTTTTTTAAAAATTTTTCCTTTTTACTTTTATTGGTGCATTGTAATTATACATCATAGCAAGATTCAAAGAGATACATTCATACCGGCACACATCCATCGCTTGGTGTATTTCTCTCCTCCACATCCCACCCTGCCCCCCTCTCCTCCCTCCCTGTACATGTTAGTGAGATTGGTAGTGACTCCTTCACATATGGACATAACATTATTTGAACTGTTTCTTCCTCTAGTCTCGTTTTTCTCCCTCTCCACTTATCCCCCAATCCCCCTCCACTATTCTATTAATCTCTCTCCTCTTTTATCTGAAGTCAATTTTGTTTCCTATTTTCTCTCTAGCTTCCACATGTGAGAGAAAACATATGACCTTTGACTTTCTGAGGCTGGCTGATCTCAATTAGCATAATATTCTCTCGTTCTACCCATTTTCCTGCAAATGACATAATTTTGTTCTTTACGGCTGAGTAATATTCCATTATGTGTATAGACCACGTTTCCTTTATTCATTCATCTGTTGGTGGGAACCTAAGATGGTTCTATGGTTTGGCTTTATTCTTATAGTTAAGATGAATCAGAAATAGACCAGGCTTTACAAAGACTGAAAACCAGCATCAAGAGTTCTTAGATACATATTGGTGGATTCAATCTGCCTCCACTGTATCCACTAGTAAGAGGCTATTTGAATTGCAGCCAGGGAAAGATGACATGATCCTTAGTCTCCTCAATGAGAAAACAACAATACAAATAGATCAAGAAATATGTATTAGTAATACGACTGATAAAATAGATGGCAAGATGGAGAAATTCACCAGAGAACTGGAATGTATCAAGAAGAATACACAAAGATGCCCCCTCCATCTTCGAACCAGCAACAGCCTTCCTCGTCTTCCTCATTCTTGAAACTGAATTTCTCAAACTGAACGGTACAAAAATGAAAATAGGAATTAGTAGGTGGTCTTAACAGCAGATGGACAAGGCCAAAGAGAGAATTAGAGAATTGGGAGACAGCAAATAGAAGAAGCTCTACTTACCTATCTCTTCAAATATTTGCAAGAAGGAAAGATGACTAATATACATAATACAAAAAAAATCTAAGGACAATGATGAAAATATCTAACATTCATCTAATTAGAGGCCCAGGAGGGGAGGCCAGAAAGAATGAGTCAGAAGTAATGGATGAGGAATGGCTGAGAATTTTCCTAAACAGATTAAAAAATACAACATATTGAAGAAGTCAAACGAATCCACTATGATTCTGAGTGTAGTAGTTTCCTGTTACCACAAAATGAGCAGCTTAAAAGAGAACATGTTTGTCACCTCACAGTTCTGCAGGTCAGGAGTTGAGGTGGGCACACCTGGCTCCTCTGCTTAGAACCTCTCAAAGTGTCAGCCAGGCCTGATCTTATCTAAAGGATCCAGGGGATACTGTGCTTCCATGTCCACCAGGTTGTTGGAAGATTCCTGCTCCCTGCAGCTGTAGAGCTGAGGTCCCCACTTCCTGTGGCCACCAGCTGGGATCCCCGTCAACCCTTTAAGACCACCCACATTCCCCATCACACTGCCCCCTCCATCTTCAAACCAGCCGCGGCCCACTTAGTCTTCCTCACTCTTCAAACCTCTCTCTAATTTCAGAAGACACAATTTTACGATACTGTCTGAAACTCCATTACAAAGATTCCATCTCATCCAGTGTCCAATAACTAGTCTCTCGGCAACTTGTGAACCCTGGCCTGAAGTATCCTCCATTCATAGGTTTCCACTAACATTCTGTTTCCTGAAATTTGGGGATTTTTAAAAAAATAATTTAAGATTTTCCTAAAATTCTCATTTACTTCAGCACTGTCCATAGTTGAGAATTTATTCAAAATAACCTAGAATTTTTCTATAATGCCTTTTCAAAACCCTTCCAGCTTTTACATGATCCAAAGTGACTTCCATCATTTTAGAGTATAGAGAAGTAGATAGAATGCCAAGTACCAGAAATAGCAGGAACACCACACTATGGAGTTTTTGAAAAATCCTAACAAGAACCAATTATCTCCTATCAATAAAGCATTTATTAAGAAGGGAAGATGGATTGGGCAAGGTCTTGGGGAACTTTGAAAGCCAATTTAAAGTGCTTCTAGTCTCTTCTGCAGGCTACAAGGAGGCCCACAAAGCCTTATGAAGACTAATAAGAAAGCAATTTTGAGTACATCAAAAGAGAAAAGAATATTCTTTGAGGCAATCCAAATGAAAAGCATAAAAAGTCCTAATGTTAAGAGGCCAAGAGGCAGAGTGCTGTAGCAAAAAAGAGAACAAACCCTAGGCTTAACATCCAGCTCAGCATCTATGAACTCAGTGCCCCGAAGTAAACACCTCAATGTTCCTGAGTCTCATTATATTTATTTATCTATCTGTAATGGGACATCTCTGACTTAGGAACTCTATTTGCCCTGGAAGGAATCAACTACTATGTCGGTGTGCATAACAGCAGAGATAGCCAAAGTCAGCTTTAAGAAATGGAATGAGCTCCAGGCAAGCAACACCCAAATAGTGACTTCTTAAAGTAGGATATTGTTAAGTCCTGAGTTGGTTTCTTGACTAAAAATAAAGGATTTAATGGCAAGTGTGTTGAACACCACCCAAGTCTCACCCAGACTCTACTGCAGTGTCCAAAGCAGCCATGGGTCAGCATCAGACAGGTGCCACCTGACAGACAGGTGCCACCTGACAGTCACTTCTGACCTCTCCCATCCTGCTGTGGGATTCTGATGGCATGGCTCCGGGCATCTGGCACCACAGTCTCGATGCTGGTACAACCCAGAGAATCCGGACAGTTGACATTTTGGGCTTCCTTCCCTTGCTGAGAAGGCCCAGAAGCTGAGAATTTTCCTAAGGCTTCTCAGGAATTTCCTGCTATTTTTGTCCACTTTTCTATTGCTGGGTCCAAAATACCTGACAAGAACAACTTAGAAGAAGAAGGTTTATTTGGGCTCGTAGTTTCAGAGGATTCAGTCCCTAGTTGACCAACTCCAAGGCAGACATCATGGTAGCAGGGTGTGCCAGAGGTCAGCTCTTTGGGTTGCAGAGAGAAAGAGAGGGAGGAAGGGGCCAAGGACAGATGTAGTCTCCAAGGCCAGGGCCCCTGGTTACCTTCTTCCTCTAGCCATGCCCCCCCCTTGTCTATAGTACTATGCAGTAAATCCATTCAAATTAGTAATGCATCAATAGACTAATTCACTGATAATATTAGAATACCCATGATTCAATTATTTCACCTCGGAACATTTTTGCATTGCCGATACATGAGCTTTTCCATGGGACATTCTATATTTAAACCCTATCACCTGCCCTCATGACGGCCAACCCCATACCCATCCATCTTGCTTTTCCCTTGCTCCCTGGGCCATCCTACTGTCCCCTTGTCACCCATTCTTTATCTCAAGTATCGGATGGATGCAAGCTTCTGTCTGAGGTTTCCCCCTTCACAGGAACCCAGGCTTGGGTAAAGATAATTATCTACAGAAAGAGTAGACCAGTCAGCAGAGGGGTGTCAGTGTAAAAGAACCACAAAAGTAGACATAGGGAAGAAAACAAATTCAGAGTCCACATGCCAAGGTGGTCCTGAGGAAATGAAAATATTTCACATATGGTAGGACGCTTACGGCTGGCTCAGCAGGAGGCCAGCATGGGCATCTGGTTCCTCAGCTGGACTTGCCCAGAAGTCCCAGCTGAACAAGCAGCTTCTCACCACTGTTCTTCACTCAGTAGTCGATGGAAGAGAGAGCATTGGTCACAGTGCCCATTTGCAGTCGGTCCCCAAAGTGACTGTTTCATTCCCTACACTCAGATTTTGGAGCTGCAGACCAATCACAAGGCTTTGGACATCAGAGGAGTCACCAAACCAAGGCCACAGCCTGGGGGCAGCCAGCCTCCTCCCCACGGCACCAGGCCTGTCTGCTACCTGCTCCTCAGGACAGGGGGAGGGGTTGATACAGGGCACCAGCCAAGCATGGTCCTTGGCACATGGCAGATACTCTACCAAAGGCAGTCACTGTGATGGCAAGATTCCATGAAGCAATCGGAGGTCAGTGGGTCCCTTGGGAGAGTTCCCAACATTTCCAGGGACTACCGAAGTCCCAGCCCAAAGGCAGCTGCCCCTCTGCCCAACCAACTAGCTGCCATGAATGTCAGCACTGAGTCTTCCACGACATTTTCTCCTTTTCTTTTTATAAATGAGAAATGAAATATAAAAAGTGGTGCACAGCCTACTGCCTGCATCACAGCTTTTTGGAGATGTTGGCATTTAAATGCCAGACAGTCTGTTGAAGTCATGCTGAGGCCAGCCTCAGGCTTTCTTGGGGTCAGGGGTAAGGGTCAGGGGTCCTCTCTGGTTTCTGATTTAATAAGAGGATTGCTTCCAGCCAAATGCAAGGCCAGTGAGGTCAGTGCTGAGCACACGCAGCTCCACTGAGAAATGAAGGGCCAGATGGATATTACATTGTGTGTATTTCTTGTAAAAGGAAAAAAAAATTCTAGAGGTGACTGTAGCAAAGGCTGTTCATCGGGAGAGAGGCACAGCTCGCACAGGCAGGCATGGTGGGCTCTGCCCCAGAGGAAGTTTACTTGCAAGGAGTTTGGTCTTTTAGTATGTGATCTAAAACTTGCCCGCAGTCCCCATCATGACTGGGCTGGGAGCAGAGGCCACAGGGAAGGGGAGAGATACAGCAACACTGGAAACAAAAAACACACCTCCCTCTTCTTACATCCCTTCACTTCCATCCTACCTCTGAGCTATACTCCCAGCCCTATTTTATTTTTAGTTTGAAACAGGTTCTCACTAAGTTGCTGAGGGTCTCGCTAAGTTGCTGAGGCTGGCCGCAAACCTTTGATTCTCCTGTCTCAGCCTCCCAAGTACTGGGATTACAGATGTGTGCCACCGTGCCCGACCACTTCCCATTTTGATGCTTCAGAAAGCTCCAGAAAGAACTGCTAATGACAGGTGGCAGCCGATGGGACTGGAAGCCAGAGGGACAGAGTCCAATCCCACTCTGCCGGTGCCAAGGGGTAAGACATGGCCAGCTGCAATGTTAGGCTGCTCCCTTATGAATCGGACCAGAAACATGCTGCATCCTCTTACAACAGTGTGAGAAGAGGTAACTCAACTAAACCCCTGGGGCACCTCAGGCATTCAGAAAACACTGGGCCCTTTCTCCACCAGCCCTGCAATCAGATAAAAGGCATGAAGAGTCATCCCCCCTTACAGAGAAGAGGGATGATTGAGGGGCCCCAGAAGCTAAGCTGGGGCTCTTTAAACAGTCATCCCATGTGGTCCCCCACTGCATGTATCACCACGGGCTCAGCTGGCTGACGTGACTTGCAGACCTTAGACCATCAAGATCACTGCCCTGAATTTGTTGAGGTTTCTTCCCTCCATTTGTTTTGAAGACAAATTGTTTCTTTTTGCCTCTTCCCCCATCTTTAACTTCCAAATGTGTTTTTCTCGAGGCTCTGCCCTTGAGGGAAGAGTGGTTCGCATCCACTGTTGCTGCTTGTGAACTCAGAGGTGAGATTCCAAACACCAGCAGGCTGGTTATTATTCTTTTTTAATGTCTTTGGTTTCCCACTTACAGTTTAGCTTCCCAAACTAAAAGCAATGCAGCGCTCGGTCCGCACAGGTCTCCAGCGAGTGGGTGAGTCCTAAGTGGGGAGGGGCAGCTACTTTCCCATTCTGGAGGGCCCCTTCTTCCATCCCTCATATCAGCCTCTGGCCGACTCTCTCGCTCTGAGCTGGGTCCTGGGTTGCGCAGATGGACTGATGCTGCTGACCTCAGAAGACTCGTGGGCGCCGCCATAGCACTGGGTCTGCCTACGTGCCCGCCCCCCTTCTCTATCCTTTGGTGCCATCAGGAGGAGATTCCCACCGCCAGCTCCGGTGCACTCTCCCCTGCTCAGAGGATGTGATGGAGGGTCCAAAAGGAGCGGCCATTTTCCATGCCAGCCTTTGGGTTTGAAACCTAAAAGATGTGGGAGTTCTCCAAAAGGTTTTAAGAAGTTGAGAGGCATAGTTAGATTTGCGTTTCAAAAAAAAAGAAAGCTCTTGTCACAGAATGGCAGATGGACTGGGAGAAAACACGACTAAGGGAATCTAGCATCTAGGATGCCATCTAGCCAAGGGATGATGAGGATTTATTAACAATAAGGATATGGAAGGTATATAAAGGAATTAAGGGGGAGGAATTCACAGGACCAGTCTTCTCGTTGGATGGGGAGAGTAAAGAGTTGGAGAGAACAGTTCCAAGATGCTGGAATGAGATGCTATTTACCAAGATACACTGTGCGAGAGGAGCAATAGGGTCTGGGGACAGTCGTGAGCTCAGTTGAGGATCAGTGGGCCTTGTGGTATCTTATACACCATGTGTGTGAAGTATAGAGGATTCTAAATCAGTAAAATTGCCTTTTTTGTCTTTAAGTAAAACTATCTTACTGCAAAAGTGATACATATTTATTGAAAAATATATACAAAATAGGCAAAAAACTAAAAAAGTAGATTGAGTTCCCAAATTATTTTTTCTCCGCACAGATAGACACTGTTAATATTTTGATATTTATTATCCCAGAAGTTTTCTCTATGCATATGAGGGAGTGAAAAGAGCATTTGACCAAGAGTCTTGAAGAGTAGCCCTGCCCCTACCAATAGTCACCCATGGGAATTTGGGAAAACCTTCCTTCCTTTTCCTCTTTGGATTTCAGGGTATTCTAGATAGGTTATTCTGTAGTGATGGTTTAATTCTTGGCCAACACATAAACACCAAGGCTCAACAGCATGCACTTGGGCACTTAGCTGCTTATTTAGTTAATTTATTTACACTCAAACCATGCAGTGTAGTCTGAACAGTGACCCGGAACACAAACACACACACAGAGTCAGAGATGGCAGCCCTTTTGTGAGGCGAGGCAGATTGCAGCTGCTCACAGCCTGCCAGTCTTCTCTGTCCAACTTCTTTCTGTCAGCTTCCTTTATAGTCAGTGTATTTCAAGGGCCTCTGCTTTGAAGTCTGCGGTAATTTATCTTGTGCACAGAAATGGTAGAAATTGTGACCTAACTAAATTAGAAATACTTAATGAATGGGAAGCTAACAGAGAAAATGACTGTAGTTTAGAGGTTTTATAGCCACTGCATCAACAGCACACATCTTCTCCCATGTGACCTGCATTTCACTGGATGCCTTTCATTGTTTGTAATCATGGCAGGTAGACTGAGATATTTAAAAATCCCTACGATCTGCTCTCTAGTTTTAAACTTCAAGACTGAGCACTCTTCTTGTTCTTCTCATTTGGTATGAGTGCTCAAATCTAGATGTATTTATGCATACTCAGGAGTGGCTACAAAAAGAATCAGTAGAGTAAGAGAGCAGTGTTCGGTGGGCTTTTTATGGTTATGAAATTAAGTGGTGGGATGTAGAGTTTTCTTGAAAATCCCCATTTTGAGGATTTTTGAAGCATTTTTGTCCAAATCTTTGTCTTCTGAATGAACCAATGAAATGAATACTAATCACAAGACGAGCAGCATCGTGGGCATCCAGAGATTGGGATTCAGAACTTCTGTATAACAGAGAACAGCTACACACTTGTCATAAGTGAAAGACCCTGGGAAGTAATGCAGGAGGACGAGCCCAGGGAGGAGCGTGCGCAGAATCAGCAGGCACCAGGGAGAGGGGAAGGCCCTCAGTCACAGGTGGCGAGGCCGGGTGTGGGGTGTCAGGCTGGGCACCCAAGGCCAGTGCCAGATGATAGAGGGAGGGGAAAGAACCAGTTTGTGTTAAATGCATACTATGTGTGTCACATCTCAAATACCACTCAGGCTGCTCTGCACACCTTGTCCCAGGGAATCCTCACACAAGCCAGAGAGTGCCACTTATCACTTAGTGATGCTTGATGGGGCTGAGCTCAGGGTTAACAAGCACCTGGATCATCACAAGGATTTTGAGCGAGATCCAAAGTCTGAGCTCCAAAGTCTGTGCCTACGGACCAGTGCTTCTGAAGTCCTCGGTCCTCGCGGCTGTGTTGATTCTGTTACCCTGTGACAGAAGAGGATGGGAGTTAAATACAGTCCTCACCTGCCATCTATCAGGAGGGACAACACCAACATGCAGGCAGACAAGCAGCAGCTAGGAGAAGCCAGCCTCGAATTTGTCTTCTCCAGCATAGTCTGTGCTGCAGCTCACGGGTGCTGTTGCTGATCGGATGGCTCAACTTCTTGGCATGGGGAAGTGGCCAACTCTCCAGCTCCTGCCAGCTGTCCTTTTTCCTCTGCTCCCATTTGTGGGTCCACAACTGGGGTGCAAGTGCCCCACTTCCTCCCAAGTCTTCCATTCAATTTCTCATATTCAGAGCCAAATCCACATTGAACTCCATGAATACAAATACAGCACCTCCATCACTGAAGCTAGAGGTTTGGGGTTGGTGACAGATCAGCCTGGTCTCCAGCTCATTCTCAGGGTTCCAGATTGTCCTCATGGGTTCCTATCTGTCCTCGATCTCTCCATCTTTCTTTCTTTATTGCCTGCTATAATCCTGCTGACTACAGGTGCAACTTCATAGTAAATAGTCCCACATGAACACTTTAGCCAGCTTCCACGTGGGACAAGATCACATTCCTATAGCATATTCTTTATTGTTTCTCACTCATGATGGGTTGGCTTCTTGGTTTGAACTCTGACAGGTGCTGTTTGTCATTGTGCACCACAAAGATGATCAAGGGGCATCAGAAATCATTTGAATCTTACTATGATGTCTAATCATATTGTACCCATAAAATTCTTTAAAAAATAAAAGTCTTTCATAGTTGCTGCAAATATAGATAGCATACAAAGGCCTAATTGAATGCCTAGACATAATAAACAGGTCCCCAGTAATGGCAACTATCACTAATTGTTTCATTAGGAAGCTGGGTCAGGTCCTGGTAGGGGTTTCCACATGGGCAGAAGTACTTCATAGCTTTTGGAATGTGAATGCAGGATCAAAGACTCTCTGCATTGCAATTCCCTTGATGAGGAGTTTAATTATGAACAATGGGAAGAATAACGCATCCAGATTGTTTACAGATAGCTCATGGCCTAATACGCTAAATATAGCTGCAGCTCCCTAATGAAAAGCTAGGTCTGCTCAGTGGAAACAAACAGAAAGCCCTCACTGCTGTGCGATATCGGCGAGAACAGCTGGAACAAGTACACTCCTCCTTGCCACTGAATGATAAATCACAACTGTCAATGAATAAAACATTCTGTCTCAGCAATCAAGCAATGGATTTTTAAGGAGCCTTCCCATTTATCAGTTTAGCTATTGATTACCTGTGAAAGGCCATTTCACCAGAGACATAATGAATGAGGGAGCTGAGCTCCAACATGCAGGGTAAAGTGAGTTTATAAGTTTGCCTCCAGGAACTAGATAATATTTAAACTTGCCCCATAGAATTAAGAAACTTATAATACATGTAGCCGCATGCTTTTGGATTTCTGATTATCAGTAACAGGTGAATTAAGCAAGACATAGACAAATGCCAATTGAAGGAACAAGACCAATTGCCTGCCTACCCAGCATTGTCCAGAGCTTTAGGACCCTGCTGAAAACAAGATAGAGCTTTGCATGTTAATGACAGAGGGGCAAACTCAGTGGTTAGGAGGTCACATATGAGGTCTTCACAAAATTCTAAACCAACCTGTTACCATTTTGTTTAAATTTCCTTTCTCTTCCTTTTTGTTATCATTTGGATCTTAAATGTCCCCTGAAGACTCATCTGTTGAAGGCATGGTACCCATGCAGCAATGTTCCGAAGTGAGGATTTGGGGAAGTGATTGGATCATGAGAGCTTTGCCCTCATCAATTAATTAATTCATAGCTGAATCAACTACTGAAAAGTGGTGGAAACTGTTGGCAGTGGAGCATGATTAGAAGAAGTAGGTCACTGGGGGTGAGCATGGAAGGAGATTTCTTGTCTTCAAGCACTTCCTCTCTCTCTCTCTCTCTCTCTCTCTCTCTTTCCCCCCTTCCTGGATTGCATGAGATGAGAAGATTTCATCAACCACAGCCTCCTGGCATTTTTTTAGTTAGCTTTTTTGTTGCTGCGACCAAAATACCTGACAATAACAACTTAGAGGAGGAAATACCCACTTGGGCTCACGGTTTCAGAGGTTCAGTCATGGTTGATTGGCTCCAAGCCAGAAACACTGTGGCAGGGCATGGTAGAGGAAAGCTGATCAACTCATGGCAGCTGGAAGCAGAGAGAGTGAAGAGGAAGGGGCCAGGGACAGACATAGTCCTCAAGGCCAGGCCCCTGTGATCTACCTCCTCCAGTCATGCCCCACCCCCAAACCTGCTGTAGTGGGGATCATGCTTCCAACACATGAGCTTTTGAGGGGACATTCCAAAACAAACTACAACAGCCTTGATGTTCTGCCTCCCTTCATGCCCAGAGCAATAGAGCCTGCCAACCCAACCATGGACTGACCCCTGAAACCATGAGACAAAACAAATCTTTCCTCCTCTAAGTTGTTTTTCTCAAGTATTTGTGACAGTGAAGAAAAGCTGACCGGCACACTTTCATTTCTAGAAACGAGATTGTGTTCAACCAATTACTGCTCAACTGCTCAACAAGTGCTGTGCTAGTAAATGTGTGACAATTAGCTCTCTGAGAAAAGAAAAGGCCCTTATTTGTAATGTTTGTCCATGTCAGTGGTACAAATACTCCCACTGTGGATGACTTCAAACTGTCAATGTGGCAGCACTGAACAGAGTTAGGAAGAAATGCTAGCGATTGGCTATTGTGAGTCAGTATGCACATGTGCGAGCACACTGCGGCGTGGAGCCTGGTACCCACCAAACCACTGTCTTGTCTCTACTTGTGTCATGGAAGTTACTCTTACCTCCAGATTAGAAGGTGGGTAACTCAGATTCCTCCCTTTTATGAACTTCACATTTATACTACACTTTCTGCCAAAAGACCTCCTGCTAAGTGTCTTACTTGTAGCAGAGATTTAGAAAACAACATTAAAATCGAATAAATTGCCTAAGCCAGGAAGGTATGAACTATAAAAACAGTAATGTACAAAATTACCCAGAAATTCTGCTACAAAATAAAATAATGGTAGTTTTCCTCAGGCCAAAAGAAAAATAGCTAATTGGATAACTGTTTTTCTATGTTAAACGTGGAGGATGGCACCGTTTGCCTGTTCTGTTGTTCTGTTTAACAGCGTTCAGTCATTAATTGTGAAGTCATGTCATGATGACTTCTCTTGCATTAATTTAAACCCAGCTTTTCCATATCTGATCTTTGGAAATAGAAAATAGACCAGGATTTAGAAATTTTTGATTTCCACAGCTGATGATGAGGGCTCTCAGATAGTGCTTTAAATTACTCTTGGTGCTTTTGAGATAGAAAGCAATAGAAAGAAAATAGGAAAGAAAAGGGACCTCATGGTCATAAGGAGCAAGACCAGTAGAACAGTGGAAGGGGATGGGGGAAGGAGGAAGGGAGGGGAAAAAGGAAGCCTGAGGAAGGAAACAGACCAAATAATGTTATGTCCATATATGAAGCTATTGCTAACAACCTTACTAATATGTATGGGGAGGTAAAAGAGGGGTAGTAGGATGGGGTTAGGAGGGAACCACACCAAGAGATGTTGTGTGAAAATAGGAATGTATCACTTTGACTCTCACTATGATGATAATTATATTGTACAAATTCTAAAATAAATAAATGAAACCTCTAAAAGAAAAAAGTGCTGGGCATGGCGGTACATGCCTGTAATCCCAGTACTTGGGAGGATGAGACAGGAGGATCACAGGTCTGGGGCCAGTCTCAGCAATTTAGTGAAACCCTCAGCAACTTAACAAGACCCTGTTTCAAAATAAAAAATAGAAAATAGGGCTGGGGGTGTAGCTTGAAAGTAAAATTCCCCTGTGTTCTATCCCCAGTACAGAAGCAGCAGCAGCAACACAGCACCATAGCCAGCAGTACAGACTCTACAGTCAGCAATAAATGTGGACACTGGAAACACTGATCATTCATTCTTGGAAAATTACTTCTTGCCCCAGTTTGCTCGTCTATGAAATGGGAATACAGGTAGCAGCTGCATATATCTGAGAATGTCTACGGGCTAACCTGAGAGACATTTCCAATTTCTGTCTTCTCATAATTCCCCCATTATGCTGTATGTAGCATGGAATGTATGCTTTTCTGTCTTTCCTTGCTGAAAAAGACAACCTATATCATAGTTTTATGACTGTAGCATGGAAGTGGAAGTTTCCTGGTATCTGCTGAGAAGGATTTTACTTCTGAACAACAAAAAAAAAAAGGTCAGATTTTACTGTCTGAAAAAAAAGGGCAAATGTAACTAGTAACATCTCTTCCTTCTGTTGTGAATACAAATATGCCGGGACCATGGCAGCCATTATGGAACCATGAGGTATCAAGCACAGGGAAAGAACCAAGAGAATCACAGGCAGCCATGAAACCACTGCCAGGGAGACTCTGCCCACAGACTTCCTGGGATCTAGGGTGAACACATTCCTCTCTGGTATGTATGATGAGCACCTTCCTAACTTGTTTAAGCCACTCTGCAGAGACTTTCTCTTATCTGGTGATGAATCATAATAGGCTACTTAACAGAAATGTTGTAGAGATTACATGAGATAATAATCATTGAGTGCATAGCACATTGTCTGGCAAATAGTAAGCACTACAAAATGTATGTTGTTATTGGTTACTATTCAGTCTGTCATTATTGTTTATTACTACACACGATCCATGTCTTCTCCTGTATCTCAGACAGGGTCCAGCGCTGGACTGAGGACAACGAGGCTGCTAATACAGGATTATCACCATTTGATGCCACAGTCTGTGCCTCAGAGGAGTTTGCAGGTTTCATAAGGAAACCACTGCGTGCATAACAATCTGAAGGCATTTACAGGCCTCTAACTCTATAAGCATTTGCATCAGAGAAGGACTATAGAATTTCTGGAAAAGAGAGATAGGTAGGCCCTGAACACAGTGATGGAGTGGGCGTAGGCATTAAAAGCACATGCTAATTGAGAATCCCCAATAGAGATGGACACAGAGCTCTGGTAATGTCTGCTTTGGGAGAAGCTATTGGTTTCTGCTCAGATTCACTTTACTTCCCCGGTGTCCTCCCCCCAGCGCGTTTGCATGTCAGCTGCTAATGGCTCACAGCTGCCCCTTTCTCTAGAGAATCCCTTGGGCTATTAGAAGTTGCCTGTTTGGGGTGCTATGGCCCCTTCCCCATGGATAGCTCCCAGCTAATGAGGGACTGAAGGAAGTCTGGCTCCTTGCCTAATTGCACTCTGTGGTGCAATCCACACTCCAGAGCGCCTCGAGGGTCAGGCTGAAGCTAGACTACAGCTGGGACCCCATCTTTGCTTTGCTCTTTGCCCTAATCCATCCTCCTTCCTTCTCCCTCTCTCTGGAGATCATTGCCTCAATGAACCTAGTGCGTGCAAATCCTTGCCGCAGGCTCTGCTTCTAGGAACATGGGTCTAGTTCATGGTAGACACTCAAGAAACATCGAGCAAGTGAATGGTTAAGACAACAACAGCTTGGCTCACTCATTTGTTGACCCATGTAGAGCCTCTGTCGTAGGTACACTATGCAGGCATTTATGATGTGAAGCAAGGACAAGCCCCATGCCCCCGACAGACTCCATCGGAGACAGATAACTGTGTTGTGAAGAGACAGGACAGGCCTAGAAGCACGGGGTTTCAGAGCACAGACCTGGGATGGATAGTGGTTGGTTATTACCAGTGTTTCTCTGAACAGATCACTTAACGTCTCTGAGCCTCCTTATGTTCCTCTGGAATACAAGAATAAGATAATTTACAAGGGGTTCAAATGTGTTAATGAGTACAATTCCCCTGCTCATAGTTGGAATCCAAGGTGTGCTAAATGTCAATCTCATACACTAGGATTATAAGTCTTCACCTCAGGCACAGAAGAATGATGTGTATAGAGAAGGGAGACGAGTTGAAAAAGTATGCTTATATTTCTTTCTCTCTTTTTTTGCATTTTTCTCTGTGATAGAATTTTTTTTTTTTTTTTGCGGTACTGGGGATTGAACGCAGGGGCGTTCTACCTCTGCGCTACACCCCTGGCCCTATTTTTTATACTTTATTTTGAAACCGGGTCTCACAAAGTTGCGGAGGGCCTCACTAGGTAGAGAGAGAGAGAGAGAGAGACAGGGAGAGAGAGAGACAGAGAAAGAGAGCTGAGACTGGCCGCGAACCCGGATCCTCCGGTCTCCGCCTCCCAAAGTACTGGGATTACAAGCATGCGCCACCACGCCCGGCCCGAATATTTTTTTAATATGTTTTTATTGGTGCATTGTAGTCTCACATCACAATGACTATCAGTTTGGTGTTAACATACATGCACACAGCTCTTGGTGTCCCTCCCCCCCTCCCCTCCACATGTAGCACTGAGAATGATGTTGGTATAATCTCATATGTATACATTGTTTATGATAGTAATTCCATAGATTCACTTCTTTCTTGCCCTTCCCCTTCCCTTGTACCCCTTCCCTTGCCCTACTGAGGGTTCTCCGTTGTCATTGGAGTCCCTTTTGTGTCCCCACTACTCCCTAGGTTGCGC
>PVJS01038159.1:0-19551 GCA_004027185.1 Glis glis
AAACCGGGTCTCACGAAGTTGCGGAGGGCCTCACTAGGGAGAGGGAGAGAGAGAGAGAGAGAGAGAGAGAGAGAGAGAGAGAGATCACGCGCACGCACGTATGCGCGCTGAGGTTGGCCGCGAACCCGGATCCTCCGGTCTCCGCCTCCCAAAGTACTGGGATTACAAGCGTGCGCCACCACGCCCGGCTGTTTCCACTGCTTTCTGAGTATTTTTCTAAACTGACTGGTGACTGTTTTATGTGGTGTTCTTTCTCTTCTTTTTTTATCTTCTCTCCTTTTCCCTCCCCCTTCCTCTTCACTTCCTCCCCCCCTTGTCTTCTCTTCCTCCTGCCCTCCCTCCATCTGTCCTTCCTGCCTGCTCTTCTGCCCTTATATCAAGGATATTATTATCCACTTGTCCAAGGTTGTCCACCCCCCAGACTTTGTTTTCCTAGCCCCCCCATCATCTCCTAGAACCCAAGATTGAAGGTTAGGATTTGAGAGGTGAGGTAGGGAAGCCATAAAACCAGATGGAGAAAACTGGTAGAGTAAATCTAAACTAGAGTTGAGGGGGGGGACCCTGGAAGGCAGGGGAGCTGAAGACCAGAAGCCAGACACTCTAGGACAAAGACCCAAGTAGCAGGAGCAAGATCATTAGCTGGAAGTCAATCCAGGGGTCCAGAATGAGACAAGAGCCTGGACTGAAGGAAGAACGAGCTGGAAATAAGTAAGGAGATGATAACAGTTGTTCTGTATCTCCATTGCCCATTAACTATCTTAGAATTTTCTATTTCTCTAAAATTGCAGTATGTGCCTTTTGGAAAAATCTGTGCAATGTTGAATTTGCATGAATCTAGAATTGCTAACTCAGGGGTGTGGGTTTTGTTTATGATTCATCAACTTTTCCCTTTTTTTTTTTTTTTTAGCTTCTCCTTCCTGATGCTTATTGTCTGCTTCTCAGAGTTTTGTGTACTAAATGTCCTTCTTAAGCAAATTGCCCCCATTATGGTTTGGTGCTGCTGTGTCATGGGTTCTTGTCCTCTGCCCATTTAAAAAAAAAATGGGCCAGGACAAGCAGTTGCAAAGCTTAAAGTAGGATTTATTAGAAGTAGAAGAGAAATAGCACTGCACCTGGAAGAGAGTGCAGCGCAGTGCTGATGTACCCCTGGGCCCCCAGGTCTTAAATAGGGTTTGTTTTTAATCGGGTTCCCATGACAATGGGGCAATGACTTACTTTTGCATTCTTGCTTTCTTTTTTGTACAAGGATGGGCCAGTCTGACATCACAAATCAGGGTTTAGTGCCTTTTAACCCCCTTCCTTAAGTTCCTGGGTCTAACTTTCTTGTCTCTTTACCATGCCCTTTCTTATCTCTTTACCCAGCTCTGTAAGAAGCTGCCTGTTTTAACCCTTTAAATGCCTGTTCTGCTTTGGGACAGGGCTTGGTATGAAATCATCCATCCATAACCAGATCACCCCCAATCCAGTGTTTGTTGCTGTATAATAAGGTATTTCCATGTTGACAGGGGGAAATGAAAAGATAAGATGCATTCATCTGAAACATATTAAGATCAATTGCTCTTTTTATTTTGTTACATCTAAATGATGAAGTAATACTGGACTATAAATATTAACCCACACATATTTTTTAAAGCTCTTTTTAACCAAATAAAGCTTGCTTTAACCAAATAAAATTTTTCCACCATAAAATTTTATATATTTGTATTTGTTTCTTATCGATTCTATAAACTAATTTTCATGATTTAATGGCTTAAGACAACACAAATTTATCATCTCGCAGCTCCAGAAATTAGACGTTCTAAAATCAAGATGTTGAAAAGACTGTGTTCCTTCTGGAGGCTCTAGGAAAAAAATCTGTTTCGTTACCATTCCCAGCTCCTAGAGGCCACCTATGTTCCTAGGGTCATGGTTATTTCTTCCATCTTCAGAGCCAGCAGTTGTAGCATCTTCAAATACGTCTGTATTAGTCTGTTTTCAATTACTATAACCAAATTCCCGAGGCGGGGTGCTTTACCTCTTTATAAAGAGGTATATTTAGTTCATAGTTCTGGAGTTCAAGGACATAGCGCTGGCATCTGTTCAGCTCCTGTGAGGACCTCATGACAGATGGCATCATGGCAGGTGCGCATGCTGGAGGAGAAATCACATGGTAAGATAGGAAGCCAGAGAGCAGAGAGGGGTCAGGTTCATTCTTTTATAACAAAACATTCTTATAGGGATGAGCTGGGGCCCCATGAAAACTATCTTAATCTCTTCTGAAGGCAGTTCCTCCAGTGACCTAACCATCTCTCATTAGGCCCCACCTCCTAAGGGTTCCACTACATCAACACTACTACACTGGGGACCAAGTTTCTAGTACAAGAACCTTTGGTGAACAAGCCACATTCAAACCATAGCCTTCTCTGACTGCAAGCCCTGATCTGTCAGCAAATTGGTTGCCTTCTCTCTCTGACTCTCTTCCCTTCCTCTTATAAGTACCCTTGTGCTTACATTAGGCCCTCCCAGATAATCCAGGATAATTTCCTCTCTTTGAAATTCTTAATTTAATCACATTTTCAAGGTCCCTTAAACCATGTAAGGTATCATTCCCTGGTTCTGGAGTTTAAGATAGAACATCTTTGGGGTGGTCTACCATAACACTCTTTTATACTATCTGGCCTATCTTTTTTTGGGGGGTGAGGTAATGGGGATTGAATCCAGGGGCACTCTACCTTTAAGATATACCCCCAGACCTATTTTATTTTTTATTTTAAAACAGGAGCTTGCTAAGTTGCTGAGGGTCTTTCTAAGTTGCTGAGGCTGGCCTTGAATCTACAATACCTCTATCTCAGCCTCCCAAGTACTGCTATTACAGGTGTGCACCACTGTTCCTGGCTTTTATCTGGCCTATCTTAATACTAATTAATGAAACGTTAATAAAATAGAATCCAGAAAAAAAACAGAAGAAAAATATAACTCATGATTTCACTACTGAAAGAAAAACATAATGAACATTTCAACTTTAAAATAATGAATAGTAAGCCAGGTATGGTGGTGTATTCCTGTAATCCCAGTACTTGTGAGGCTGGGACAGGAGGATCGTGGGTTTGAGGGCAGTCTCAGCAACATAGTGAGGCTCTAAGCAACCTAGTGAAACCCTGTTTCAAAAAACCAAAAAATAAAAAGGGCTGGGGGTATAGCTCAGAGGTAGAATGCACCTGGGTTCAATCCCCAGTAACGTAGAATAAGTAAAAATAAAATAAAATAATGAATAGTCTTTATATAGCTATAAACATATATAAAATTTGAGAGCCTAGTTTTTCATTAAATATCATATAATAGCTTATTTTTATGGTATATGTAGTCTGGACAAACATTTTTATTTTTTAATTTAATTAATTAATTAATTAATTTTTTTGTGGTACTGAAGCTTGAATCCAGGGGCATTCTACCTCTGAGCTATACCTCTTGACCTATTTTTCTTTAATTTTTATTTTTTTTGAAACAGGGTCTCATTAAGTTGTGGAGACTTGCTAAACTGCTGAGGCTGGCTGCAAAGTTGGGATCCTACTGTCTCAGTCTCCTAAGTACTGGGATTATAGGCATGTGCCACCACGCCTGGCTCAAACATTGGTTACATAATATTGTATTGAGTAGATATACCATGTTTTATGTAAGCCTTCTCTTCTTTTTTGGAAACTTAAGTTGTTTTAATTTTCTGATATTCTAAAGAATCCTGTGACAAATATTTTTGCTTGTAAGTATTTTTGTGTTTATATTTATAAGTTTTTTATTGGGATAGATTCCCAGATGTGGAATGATTGTATCAGAGTTTTTTCAGTAAATATTTTCTGAAGGTTTGATACCAATTTTTAGAACCACCAGAAATATGTTAGTGACTATTTTACTATTTTCTCAACAGGACCAAATAAAACAACAATATCACAACAATATTGTGTTAGTCAGCTTTTCATTGCTGTGACCAAAATACCTGACAAGAACAACTTAGAAAAGGTTTGTTGTGATTTACATTTTCCAAGGTTTGTTGGTGTCTGGCAGGCCTCAAGGCAGAAACCTCATGGTGGAAGGGTGTGTTGGAGGAAAGCTGCTCAGCTCGTAGCAGCCGGGAAGCACAGAGCGAGGAAGGAATCAGGATGGGATGTGACCCCCCAGAGCACACCACCAGTGACCTACTTCCTCTAGTCACACCCCCACTTACCTACGGTTACCACCCAGTATCCCCTTCAAATTATTATTTATTTACTTCTGGTACTGGGGATTGAACCCAGGGGTATTATCCCTCCAAGCTACACCTCTAACCCTTATTTACTTTTTATCTTGAAACAGGGTCTTGCTAAATTGCTAAGAGTCTTACTAAATTGCTGAGGCTATCCTCATACCTGAGATCCTCCTGTCTCTATTCAAATGATTAACCCATCAAGTGGATTAATCCACTGTTGAGGTTACAGCCCTCACAACCCAATCATTGCCTAAAAGTCCCATATCTGAATCTTGTTGCCTTGGGGACCATACTTTACATGTGAGATTTTGGAAGGACATTCCAGATCCAAACCCTAACACATATCTTTGCCAATCAGGTAGGTGGAATGTATATCTTTTGTTTTAATTTGTTTACAAGGGAGATTGAATATTTTTTTTCATGGCCTTGTTTGCAAGCTAGCTATAATTGATGAATTATTGATTTAGGCCTTTTATTTTTTGGGTTAAAATATTTTAATTTGTTTAAGATCTGTATATTTTAAAAAGTTTATCTGATGTTTGTGATACTTACTGTATTTACTTTCTCACATCTTCTTTCTACACTTTATGTTTGGAAGTTATAAATTTGTGTATAGTGTTATCTATCCACCTCTCCCCTTTTTATTCTTTGCTTTTCTTTAAAAATCTTCCTATCCCAATGGTTAAATACATAGTATATTTGATACTCTAATTTTTCTTATGAGTTTTGTACTGGGGATTGAACCCAGGGAATTCTACCTTTGAGCTACACCCCAAGCCCTATTTTATTTTTTATTTTGAAATAGGGTTTCACTAAGTTGTGGAAAGCCTCATTAAGTTGCTGAGGCTGGCTTCGAACCTGCAATCCTCCTGTCTCAGCCTCCCAAGTACTGGGATTACAAGCGTACACCACCACACTTGCTTTCTTATGGTTTAAAAAGTATGTTTTTAATCCATTTGGGATTATGTTGGTATGAGATCTGTGGAGAGAATCTGGCTACCTGTTTAAATTTTACCCAGAGAAAGCTTGATCTGTACTTCCAAGTATTCTGCAAAGAGCCACCTACTTTTCTCCTCCTCATATACAAGAAATAAAAGAGATTGAAGGAAAGTATGAAGTGCTGTTGTTTTTTAGTCGCAGAGAGTAAGTTTCCCTCTTTCTGAATGAGTCTAACTTTCTCCAAAAATATTCTCATCTTCTGATTAGTATTTTACCTTAAAATTGAGATGGGAGCAGGTTTAGATAAATTGGCTTTAACTAAAAGTGCTCAAAAGTGGGAAAATAGAAATGTCATATTTTTAAAAAGCGTTGAAAACAATTCCATTCAATGCAAACTATTGTATGTTTGTAGATGAGTTGGTTTAGGTAAGTTAAGTAAAAATTGACAATCTTTCCTCTGGATAGTAATCTAGCACCAGTATTGTTCAGTAGAAATAAAATGTGAGCCACATATAGAATTTTAAGTTTTCTAGTAGTCACAATGAAAAAGTACATAGGAATAGGTTAAGTTAATCTAAAAATGTGTTTTCTCTCATCTCATATGTAAGAACTCATCATCTCATCATGTTGTGTTAGCTTTCTATCACTGTGACAAAACCCCTGAGAAATACCACTTAAAGGAAGAAAGATTTATTTTGGCTCATGCTTCAGTGGTTTCAGTCCATGATCTGCTGGTTCTCTTGTTTCTGGGCTTATGGTGAGGCAGAACATGATGGCAGAAGGGCGTGGTAGAGCACAGCTACTTACCTCAAGGCAGCCAGGAAGCAGAGAGAGAGAGAGAGAGAGAGAGAGAAGATACACTCTTCCAGGGCACATCCTCAGTGACCTATTTCCTACAAGTAGGCCTCACCTCCTACAGTTTCCACCACCTCCCAACCTCCCAATAGTGCTATCAAATTATGAGTTCATCAATGGACTAATCCACCGATGAAGTTAGGTCCCATGATCCATTCACCTTCCCGAGGGCTCCGCCTCTGAACACCACTGCACTGGGGACCACACCTCCAACACAGGAGCTTTTGGGGACACTCCAGATCCAAAGCTTAACACATCTCAGCACATAACCTATGTTAAAATTATTAGTAAGAGAACTTACATTCCTTTCTTCATACTAAGTCTTTGAAGCCCAGTGTTTATGTCACATGGCACATCTCAACTTGGATCTACATTATTAAGTGCTCAGTGGCTGCATGTGGCCAGTGCTGCTCCTTCCTTCTTTCCTTCCTTTTTTCCTTCCTTCCTTCCTCTCCTTCCTTCCCTTCCTCCCTTCCCTCCCTCCCTCCTCACTTTCTACTTTAGATTGAACCCAGGGGAATTCTACTTCTGAGCTACACCCCCAGTCCCATTTTGTTTATTATTTTGAAACAGGGTCTCACTAAGTTGCAGAGAGTGTTGCTATGTTGCTGAGGCTGGCTGCAAACCTGAGATCCTCCTGTCTCAGCCTCCCAAGTCCTGGAATTGCAGGCCTGCTCCGCCACGCCTGGCTTAGTGCTGCCCTTTTGAACAGCGCAGATCTAGATGGTGATACCTTTTGGCTGCTTGACTCTCTTTTTTCTACACTCCATGCTGAGCAAGGTCTTAAAAATATATTTTCTCAGGGTCCAAGATAGATTAGCTTTTTTTTTTTTTTTTTTGGTGGTACTGGGGATTGAACCTAGGGGCATTGTACCTCTGAGCTACACCTCCAGCCCTAGTTTTTTTTATTCTTTATTTTGAAACAGGGTCTCACTAGGTTGCAGAGGCCTCACTAAGTAGCTGAGGCTGGCCGCGTACCTGGATCCTCCTGTCTCAGCCTCCCAAGTACTGGGATTACAAATGCGTGCCACCACGACCGGCTAGTTGATTAGCTTTTGATATTGTGTGGTTATAATCACTGAACACACTCTTCTCAGCAGAACCTGGGGGTCTCCTAATCTTTGTAGCCATGGTTGACAGACAATGTCTTGGTCACAGATGCGGATAGTTAATCATTCTGTCACTCTGTCTCTCTGACTCTTTTGGGCTCTGCTTTTCTCTTTCCACTCACATACCCCCATCCCCCCTTAGAGTAAAATCACTTTATTACTTTTTCCTGATTAAAAAAGTAATAAGTATGTGTTTATTGTTTTTTAAAATAATCTTTTGCCGGGCATGGTGGCGCACGCTTGTAATCCCAGTACTTTGGGAGCCTCAGCTCTCTCTCTCTCTCTCTCTACCTAGTGAGGCCCTCCGCAACTTCATGAGACCCGGTTTCAAAATAAAGTATAAAAAAAATAATAGGGCCTGGGGTGTAGTGCGGAGGTAGAATGCCCCTGGGTTCAATCCCCAGTACCGCAAAAAAAAAAAAAAAAAAAATTTCCCTCTGTAGCTTACAACACAAAGATAACCATCAGAGCTGGGCGTGGTGGTGCATGCTTGTCATCCCAGTACTTGGGAGGCTGAGACCGGAGGATCCAGATTTGCGGCCAGCCTCAGCTATTTAGAGAGGCCCTCCGCAACTTAGTGAGACCCTGTTTCAATATAAGGAATAAAAATTTGGGCTGGGGGTGTAGCTCAGAGGTAGAATGCCCCTGGGTTCAATCCCCAGTACTGCAAAAAAAAAAAAAAATAACCATCAGCAGTGTTTAGATACTCTTCTTTTAGTATCACAAACATACATTTGTAAAAGTAGAATCATATGATAAATGCTCTTTTCACTTTGTCTTTTACGAATTATGTATTATGGATATATTTGTATTAAACATATGGATTGACCTCATTTTTTCATGTTCTGCCTAGTGTTCCATTATATATATCTACCGTGCTTTGTATAACTCATCTCTTATTGTTAAACATTTAGGTCATCTCCAATTTTTCAGTACATCAGTAATACCTTTATTCACATGTCTTTGCATAAGTACCTTATAATTTTCTAAGAAGAAATTTCCAAAGTAGGTCCAGTTTTGATAGACAGGGCTAGATTGTCTTTCAGGATGCTTCTGCACTTTCTATTTCTTCCAACAGAGTATGAGAATGTTCGTCATCTTACCTCTCTTGTTTGGCACTAGCTACAATCCATCTTTTTCTAGTCATATCCATTTTATTTTGAATCTTCCTAATTTTCATTTACATTTTAGAAATATCTTAACACTGACTGTAATATAGGAGAGGTTCAAAGTTTTGCATGAATTCAAGCAAAACTGAACATCTCTAGATGACTTCATGTATGTGAAACGGTCTAACCCAGTGTATCAAACAAGATAGGCTTGGTTATGATCATTTAAGAAACAAGTCAAAATTGATGACTTGCTCATGATCCACATCCAGTACAGCTCAGCAGGGAGCTTTTTGTACCATAGATAGCTGGGGACTCAGCTGACCAAGGTCCAATCTTGACTCTTGCTTCTAGAATCAAGTAGAAGAGGACCTCACAAATCATGCTTCCACCTCAACAGACACACATCACTTCAGTTCACATTTTATTTCCCAAAGGAAACCACTAGGACACACCTGCCCTCACAGGGGATAGAGAAATGCAGACCTACTGCACTCCTGTCAGGAAAAGAGGACTACTGGTGATCATCCCTAATGACTGTCACATCTTGGAGGAAAGGCACTACAACCAGGCACATGTTAATATTCAAATGTCACATGTAAGAAAACTGAGACTTAGAGAGTTTAAGTAATAGCTCCAGGTCACTTGGTAAGTAGGAGATTATAATTTAGGTCTATCTTACTTCTATTTGTTTGTTTGTTTGTTTTTTATGTGGTACCGGGGATTGAACCCGGGGCGTTCTACCTTGGCGCTACACCCCCGGCCCTATTTTTTTATACTTTATTTTGAAACCGGGTCTCACAAAGTTGTGGAGGGCCTCACTAGGTAGGTAAAGAGAGAGAGAGAGAGAGAGAGAGAGAGAGAGAGAGAGAGAAAGAGAGAGAGAGAAAGAGCTGAGACTGGCCGCGAACCCGGATCCTCTGGTCTCTGCCTCCCAAAGTACTGGGATTACAAGTGTGCGCCACCACACCCGGCCTATCTTACTTTTAAAAATGGTTGAAGTCAGGCATGGTGGTGCATGCTTATAATCCCAGTACTTGGGAGGATGAGACAGGAGGATCTCAGGTTTGCAGCCAGCCTCAGCTACTTAGTGAGGCCCTTCGCAATTTGGAGTTAGAATGCCCCTGGGTTCAATCCCCAGTACAAGAAAGAAAGAGAAAGAAGAGAAAGAAGAGAAGAGAAAGAAAGAAAGAAAGAGCATGCATCATGGTTTACATTATTTTAAATAAAGTACAGTAGTCTCCCATTATCCTTGGGGGATCAGTTCCAAGACCCCCAGTAAATGCCTGAAACTGCAGGTAGTACTCAACCCTACATATTGTTTTATTCCCTACATATACATACCTATGATAGTTTAATTTATAAGCTAGACAAACAATAGATTAACAGTAACTAGTAATAAAATAGAACAATTATAACAATACATATAATAAAAGTTATCAAATATGGTCTTTCTCTCAAAATATCTTAATGTACTATAGATCTTAGTAATCCCAGTATATAATTTTTTTTCTTTCCTTATTAAATCAAATACTTAAAACTTTCACTTAAGCCGGGTGTGGTGGCACACACTTGTAATCCCAGAACTTGGGAGGCTGAGACAGGAGGATTACAGGTTTGCAGTCAGCCTCAGCTACTTAGTGAGGCCCTCTGCAACTTAGTGAGACCCTGTTTCAAAATAAATGATAAAAAATAGGGCTGGGGGTGTAGCTCGGAGTTAGAATGCCCCTGGGCTCAATCCCCAGTACCGCAAAACAAAAACAAACAAACAAACAAAAAACAGCTTGGTATTACATTATCTTCTTAGGAGCATCAGCAGCATTTCCAAAAAGAAGTTCAGGCTTTGGGACGCACATCTCCTTGTAGTCATGTGTTGATGTAGGGTCTTCAGCGTTACAGGAGCTGTCTTCATGCACCTTGCTTTATCAGTCAGCACATTAAACATATCATCTGTCAGGCCTTTCTGCTTCCCATCTGACACACTCTGCCTGGAGTCACTTCTGCTGTTATGACAATTGTTCTGCAAAGTGCCCACTGTAATGTGCTCCTCGTGAGGCATATATTTGATCCATCATTTATAGCAGTGTCATTGCTTCAAGGATGTCTTCTTGCAAATATCCCACATTCTGATCATGTATCAATGCAAAAGAGACAGCACCTTGACTGTGGGTTTTGTGTGTGTGTGTGTGTGTGTGTGTGTGTGTTTTGACAATAATATTCTAGGAGAAGATTAACATTTGTTGAGAACCTACTGGGTGTCAAGCATTGTTAAGCATTTTTTTTTTGTTTTGTGGTACTCGGGATTAAACCCAGGGGCATTCCGTATCCTAGGTATACCCCCAGTCTTTTAAATTTTTATTTGGAAACAGAGTCTTACTAGGTTGCTGAAGCTGTCCTTGAATCTATAATCCTCCTGTCTCAGCCTCCCAAGTACTGGGATTACAGGTGTGCACCACCACACCTGGCTGTTAAGCATTTTAATAATTTTTATCATCATTTGTTCTTCATAACAACACTCTGAAGAGGTATTCTTATGCAGGAGTATAACAGTACAATCAAAGGGGATAATGGAAGTTTTTTAAAAAAGATTTCTGGTCTCAGAAATCAGATCAGGGATAATAATAATTTAATATGACTTCCTTTAATTACTCTTGTGGAGAGTTTTTCATATTCTGCAGGACGTTTTTTAATTTCTAAAAGATGTGCTTGGCCATCCCTGAAGAATTTGGAAATGGGTATTTAACTCAAGAGCATATAATTTAGAACTGTTTTGGATGCAGGTAACAGAAAACTCAGCTCATCTTGGCTTAAGAAAAAAAAAGCAGGGGGAAAGTATTCACTGTACAACTAGAAAGTGCAGAGATAGGCTAACTTTGGGTATGATTTGATCCAGGAGATCAAATACTATCACTAGGCTCAAACTTAACGTCTCTTCCTTCACCCTAGCTCTTCCTGTGTTGGCTTCACTTTCCAAGCTCTAAGTGATGGCAAGAAGGCTTTCTGGCTGCATCAGTCTCTTGTCCCCCCAAACTTATGGCCAGTAGAAAAAGATCATGTATTTCTTTCTCAGCAGTCTCATGTTTTATTGCAACTTACTGGTTATGATTAGACTGATGTCTATTCTTTAAGCAAGCTCCATGGTCTGGGGTCTGTGTGCTGTGGTTGGACAGGTCTGAGTTAATACCCATCTCTGGAATCAGGGAGGCGTCACCTCTCCCTTTGCATATGGACTCCCACCCTCCAGATTCATTAGGGTATCATTGACAAATTAAAATTGTATATATTTAGGTGTACAACTTGATGTTTTGATATATACGTATGCATGTATATTTGTGTGTATGTGTATATATATATATATATATATATATACATACCACAATCAAGTTAGTTAACATAGCCATCATCACACATAGTTACCATTTGTGTGTGTGTGTTTGTGTGTGGTGAGAACACTTAAGATCTGCTCTCTGAGCAAATTTCAAGTATACTGTGCATTTTTATTAACTGTAGTCATCATGCTGTACATCAGCTCTCTAGAACTTGCTGATATTACATAACTGAAACTTTGCACCCTTTAATCATGTCCTATCCCCTCTCTCTTAGCCCCTGGTAACTATCATTCTGTTCTCTGCTTCTATGTGTTCAACTATTTCAAATTCCACATATAAGTAAGATCATACAGTATATTTCTGTGTCTGGCTTATTGCACTTAACACAATGTCTTCCAGGTTCATTCATGTTGTTGCAAATGACAAGATTTTCTTCTTTTATAAAGGCTGAATAATATTCCATTTGCTTGCATGTTGCCTGAAGAAAGTTAAGTGCTTGCTGCCTAGTGAAAGTAACTGATGCTCAGAACAAACAGTACTTTTAAATCACCACTCCTTCTCCCCCATAGAATAGTTTATAGTATAAAAATGTTTTTTATGTTATAAAAGCTTAACTCACAAATTTTCTGCAGGATAAGCAAAAGTGTTCTTTCTTTCTTTCTTTCTTTCTTTCCTTCTTTCTTTCTTTCTTTCTTTTCTTTCTTTCTTTTATTTATTGGTGCATTGCAATCATACATCTTGATGGGTTTCAGGGTGGTAGAAGTATACATGCACACATCGGTCAATTAGCCCTCCCCCAATTCCCACCCCCATTCCCTCACTCTTCCTCCTTCTCATGCTCAGCATAGTAGTTGACTTTGATAAGTTTGTGTATGAACATCATGTGCATTAGGGTGTTTCCCTCTTCTCCCCTCCCATCTCCCTCAGTTAAGTCACCTTCTTTACTCATCTAAGGTTTTCTCCAACTCCATCTGGAGTCCCTACTATGCCCTATTCTCCCTAGCTTTCGCATATTAGGGAGAACATCCAACTTTTCACTTTTTGTGTCAGACTAATCTCACTTAGCAAAATGTTTTCTAATTCCGCCCATTTCCCTGCAAATAATGTAATTTTGTTCTTCTTTATGGCTGCATAAAATTCTATTGTGTGCATATCCCATAGTTTTGTAATCTATTCATCTGTTGATGGACATCTTGCCTGGTTCCATAGTTTGGCAATTGTGAATTGTGCAGCTATAAACATAGATATGAATGGTTTTGGGGTTAGACTATTCCTGTTTTTCAAGGGATTTGAGGTGCGTCATTAGGTTATTTATTTGGTGATTTTCTGTTCTTCTTATGTGAGCACTCAGTGCTATGCATTTTCCTCTTAATACTGCTGCAGGTTCTGGTCGGGTGTCCATGCATTTGGGTTTCTTTTGAGTGTGGAGTGTGTTGCTGCTTGCTATTGTTGCTGATGATCTACAGCTGCTGGATTTACAACAGGACGCTAGCTTCTTTGTTGTTGGCGCATTGGTAGCCCAATGCTGGCAGCCGGCAGCTCCTGCAGGGCTTGGTTGAGATGGCACCACTGCAGTTTCCCAGGTAAGGTGTGCAGAGCTCTTTACTGTCGTCTGTTCTGTCTTCTGGCTTTGATTTCATCGTGTTTCAGATTTTTCATTGTCTAGTTCAATTTTTCGCTGATTTTCTTCTCTTGTCAAGAAGCTGCTTTTACAGCGATTGAGGTCCAAGTCTTAGAGGGACCGTGATGTGGTGTCTCCCTCAGTCACCATCTTGGAGTATCCTACTCAGGACGACTCTTGGGTGCCCAGCCAGGCTTATCTCAAAAGCGCTATTCTCCACAGGTCACTGCCCTGGCTGGGACTCCCACTCCCGCTCCTCCTCTCTGAGTCCTGCAAAAGTCTGGGGCAAGCACCACCACAGTCTGTTTGGGCACCGGAACCAGACCAAAAGTGTTCTTTAGAAGATAAACATTTACCTAATAATTACTATGAACATGAAACTGTTCCATTCTTCCTTAGCTGCTAGAAAGCTTAAAGCTATATTAGTGTTCAATTTCAGAAACTCCCTCTTCCCAAATTTTTACTATTTTTGTTTATCTTATCTTTTTAAGTGACTTTAAAAAACTTAAAACAACAATAAAATAGACACACTTTTGCAGAAAAACTGGAGATTAAAGAAAAACCAAGTGACAAACATTATGCTTTCTTTTTCCCACATATTTATGCAAAAGGAATAAAACTGAAAATTTATTGCCTGTCGGCATTTGTAATGCTATTTTCCCTTCAATGAACATAACGCTATTTTGACCAACAGTTTACCCTCTAAGAGGCCTCTGTTGAGGGTCTTGCCAATGTCAAAGATGTGCCTTCTCTCAGCTGGGCCGACCTAGATTCTTTTTATGAAGGAATGAGATGGAGCCAGGTCTGGTGGTGCATGCCTATAATCCTACTACTTGGGAGCCTGAGACAGGAGGATGGAAGATTTGAGGCCAGCCTCAGCAATTTAGTGAGACCCTATTTCAAAATAAAAAATAAAAGGATCTGGGAGAGTAGCTCGGAGGTAGGATGCCCCTGGGTTCAATCCCTAGTACAAAAAAAAAAAAAAGGAATGAGATGGATATTTTAGGACATGAAGAGCTAGAGCCCAGTGGAAGGAATATTCTTTGTTTACCTTTATTCTCTATGGAAATCACTGCCAAGCAACATTCAGATATGATCTGCATTGTTTTTCAATTTGTTATCCCAGGTAGCGTTTCCTGGAAGTTCAAATAGTCTAGAACCTCCTAGCTGGAATGGCCTACTTGGTCTTAGTGAGTAAACACAGAAGTCATTTGCCTGAAACTTGTTCTGGCTGAATTCTGCAAGCACTCTCCACCTCCTCCGGTTACCTCCCCAGGGAAGAAATTGGAATGTTTCCCTCCTGGGATGGGCAGTTCCAGTGGACAGGCTTTCTCTAGCCTAAACAAGAATACTCAAAGTGCAAGGAAATAAAATTGCTGGACACCGAGGAATTACTACAGAAATCTTGCACTCCCTTCCTGTTCCATTTGGTACAAGAAGTATATGCACAATATTAAGAGGTGGGGCCTTTAGGAAGTGATTAAGTCCTGAGGGCTCTGCCCTCATGAATGGGATTAGTGACTTTATAAAAGAGGTGGAAGGGAGCGTCCTCCTGCCTCTTGCCCTTCTGCCATGTAAGGCTGCAACAATAAGGCCCCAACTTCTAATCCACAGATGGACAGCCCCTGGACAAGGTGGGCTGCCTTCTTCTGGAAGGGCGCATGTAGGCATGTGCAACTTTAGCACCAATTCAGTCACAATTGTCTAATCCCATTGTTGTCCCAAGAGAAAGAAAAAAAATATCACTAGCTGTATGGAAAGTGTTAGCTGGTATTTGTTCCACTCAGCAGAATTCGTCCAGGGCCTTCCAGTCCTTCTCTATCAGGTTAAACTAGTAACTGAAGAAACATGAAATAACTTCCTCTTGAACTGAATGGCTCTAGAAACATCTCTACTAGTGGGTTATTCAAAGGTGTAGCCAAAAGCAATTCCCAGACAGGTGGAGAGGACGGGTTGTAGATTGCTGTTTTCACTGTTTGAAGTCCCCCTGGATAAATACCTAGTGTGGGATCACCCGCGGTACCACTTGGCCCTGTGCTCTGGGGTTTGAGTGATCCAGGTCCCAAGAGTCAGCTTGGTCCAACCAAGAGCTCTCTGCAAAGATGAGGTCCAGACCAAGCCCAGATGAAGTTTCCTTCCATCCCTCATCTTCTATGAATTCAGCCATAACTCTTATTCTGACAATCCAGTGGGTCTGTTGCTGGCTCAATGTGACCTCATCACAGCCTGCACAAAACAGTGAACATATGTGGGCCACGGACTGAGCAGCCTCCAGACTAAGTCCCTGTTTGTCTTCAAGATCCTCATGCTAGGGGTGGAACCTTGGTGCTATTTATTCTGAATCCCCAGCACCTGCTGCAGTCCTGGACCACAGGAGGTGTCAACATCTGCGGATAGGATGAGCAGATGGATGAATGAAGCTAGGCCAGGACCAGTTCCAGCTGTCTACAGTCCTGTTCGCCAGTGTTCATGAGCGCACAGTGCTGTAGCTTAGCAATGGAAGTCAAGGGGACACGAGGCTTCCGAGTGCAGCGGCTATAAGCTTGAGGCCTGGAGCAAGACACATCAGTGTTCTAATTTTGCTCTGCCCCTTCTTAGTTGTGAGACCTCAGACCAGTCACTTGATCTTTGAGCTTCTGTTTTGTCACATATAAAATGGGTGTAAGCCGGGTGCAGTGGCACACACCTATCATCCCAGGACTTGGGAAACTGAGACAGGAGGACCACAGGTTCGAGTCTAGCCTTAGCAACTTAGCAAGACCATGTTTCAAAATAAAAAATATCAAGGGCTTAGGGTGTGGCTTGTAGGTAGAATGCCCCTGGGTTCAATTTCCAGTACCAATAAAGTAAAATAAAATGGGTGTAATAAAATCTGCCTCATTTGCCTATCAGAAGAACAAAACCAGATGCCTATAAAATGTTTAGCTAAGTCCCTGGCACACAGTAAGTGGTCAACAAATGGTCCATCTGGGACTCTGTGCATCTATAGATGCAATGCCCCGGGCGCAAAGAGTCAGCCTGGAGGAACAAAGAGCACATATGAGTGTTTCTAGAGCTGGCGCCATGGTGGCTTCTGGACCCCCAGTCAGCGGGTGTAGTGCTCACGCTCAGCATCATCCTGGCAGGCACACAGGCTATGAATCACGGGTGGAAGGCTCAGAGGACATGTGTGGGGATGAGGTAAGGGTACGGCTGTGACAAGGTCATACTGAGCCAGCAACAGACCCACTGGATTGTCAGGATAAGAGTTATGGCTGAATTCATAGAAGATGAGGGATGGAAGGGAACTTCATCTGGGTCTGGTCTGGGCCTCAATTTGATGGGGTTTCCTCATCAATCAAGGCACATTTCTACTCTGTAGGGAGGGACCTTCTCTGCCAAGTGACTTTATGGGGGCCATCATGACTGTTAAATTTGATTCAGGCAAGATGCACCACTGGGCAAATTTTATCGTGAGTTCTCCATGCCAGAAACTCCTACAATCTGTCATCTGGAAGGCCCCAGAATGCTGAGACAGGAGCCAAGCTCTGCTCTGTAAGACAGGTGGGCGATGATTCTGTTTGTGAAATTTTAGTTGCTCAGAAATGACTGACGGTGCTGCAGGTGATTACTGAACTATACCTTTAGTAATCAGTCATTCACTCGACAAACATTTATCGGTATTCCTTTTTTTCCTTCTGTATACATGAACACATAGCTGTGAGAGACAGAATATTTGGGCCTATGTGTGTCATGCCATTTCAGGAGCATCACATGGCACAAACTTTTCTTATCCCATTTGCTTCCAAACACACAAGCGTTTCTGCAGATGAATTCCAGGAGGTCTGGTGACTTTTTAATATTCCCCTGAGCTACCTTTGGAGAGTGCCAGGTTACTTGCATAGAGGCTGGATTCAAATGCTGAGCATGAACACTTGAGAGGAGATGCGGGCTGCAGCTGTTGTTTAGCATCTTTAAGCGTTAACTATTCTCCCTCTTGGAAAATGGAGTATTAAGATAGCAGCAGCTCCTGGAGGAGGCAGAAGGTTTTAGCAACAGAATTATTGTTTTACATTTAACAACCGCAGAACAAGTCATGTTCTTCTTCCTGCAGTCTTTAACTCTGGCTCAGTGGAGTGCATGAGAAAGACACAGCTGGGGGAGATCGAATCCCAGTGTTGCTGGTATCTGGGGCATGAGCCACCCAGAGCTGCTCTTTCTCCAAGGAGCTAGCGAGGTGTGGTGATGCTGAGTTCTGAGCTGGAGGTCAGGATACTTGGGTTCACAATTCCAGCTCTGCCAGTTCCCTGCCCTGTGACTTCCTTGCCAGGGCTGCTGCCTCTTTGGTACTGAACCAGGGCTGTCCTTGGAGTCACTCCCAGCTCCAGCATTCTAGAAGACTGAGTTAGCTTTAAGCATCATTCCAAATTCTGGGAACTAAGTCATGACTGCTCAAATGAGCATACCCATGGGAACTTTGGGCAGGAGCCCCCAATGTTTGGCACCTGCGGACAAAATTTCAGAGCTGTGGAGTTTCACTCAAGTGCAAAGTCCCTAGAACCACTTGTTACTGATCTTAATGCAAAATTCTTTAACAGATAATTTGATCATGTTGGTAGACAATGACTTTTATTAAAGAATGCTCTTGGAAATCCATTAGCAAAATCTAGTGTCCTTGGCCGGGCGTGGTGGTGCACGCTTGTAATCCCAGTACTTGGGAGGCAGAGACCAGAGGATCCGGGTTTGCGGCCAGCCTCAGCTACTTAGTGAGGTCCTCCGCAACTTCGTGAGACCCAGTTTCAAAATAAAGGATAAAAAATAGGGCCGAGGGTGTAGCTCGGAGGTAGAATGTCCCTGGGTTCAATCCCTGTTACTGCAAAAAAAAAAAAAAATCTAGTGTCCTAGTTTTTCATCATTATTATCAGTCATAACAAAAAATAATACCACCAACTATTTATTCAGGGTGTATGATATTCTAAGCACTTTTACAATGGGCTGAGCATTACCACATTAGATCCTCCCAATAGCTCTATTGCCCCTATTTTATTTTATTTTAATTAATTTATTTTTTGGTGCTGGGGATTGAACCCTGGGGCTTTCTACCTCTGAGCTATATCCCTAGCCCTATTTTATGTTTTATATTGAAACAGGGTCTCACTATGTTGTGGAGGGCCTCACTAAGTTGCTGAGGCTGGCCATGAACCTGAGATCATCCTGTCTCAGCCTCCCAAGTACTGGAGTTGCAAGTGCATTGTCCCTATTTTATGGATGAGTAAACTGAGACTTAAGAGACTTTCCCACGGTCTTTGTTAGCAAGAGGATGCACTAAGACTTGAATGTGGCTCAGTCTGACTTCTGAGTCCACATTCTTTCCTTATGGCTAGAAATTATGCTGTTTTGTAGCACTTATGAGCAGCACCATCATAACCAACAGACATTTGCAAAGTGTCCTCTGTGAGCAGGGGACAGAGGTAGAGAAACTGAACATAGTCTTTCACTTTAAGATCTTCAAATCTTGGAGATAGCATGTCTGTAAATGATACAGCATATAAAGCAATGAGTGGTATGGACAGTAAAAACCTGAGGGGCTCAGAGGCAGGAGAAATCCCTAAGGATGGCCAGAGAGCTCTATTGACAAACTGGGACTTTACTTGTGTTCTAAAGAATGGGGGATGAAAAAATCCCAGGAAAACAGAGAGACGAGGACTGGCACTGGAGCAAGAGGAAAGGGTGAGAGCAAGGTCCTGAGGTGGGAGTGTGCCTGGAATGCTCTCAGAACAGTGGGCGGGTGGGGCTGTTTGACTTGAGTAAAGGACTGGGGGGCAAGAGACTCATTTGGAAGGGAGAACTGGGTCTTGGGCAACAGACAAGGATGCAGTCTCCTCTGTGAAAATGAAGCAGGTGCACATAGGTTGGGTGTGTCATCTTTGTAAAGTGAGAAATGAATGATTGCTGTAGAGATATTAAATTGCTTCTTCTACATAAATAGAGTGATTCAGAGGAATTTTACTGATAGAAACATAGCCACTTAGAACATTTGTAAATCCCTTGAAACCCTCTAACATTTACTAGGTCACATGAATGGAACTGCTTTCCACACCGTCTAGGCTACGTGCTCTGGCACGGACTAAGGAGAGTTGGGAGGAAACATAAAACCATTAAAAAAAGTGGGGTAGGATGGTGGCATTACAGGGGCTTGTTTTCTTTCTTTCTTTCTTTTTTTGTGGTACCGGGGATTGAACCCAGGGGCGTTCTACCTCCGCGCTACACCCCTGGCCCTATTTTTTATAATTTAGTTTGAAACCGGGTCTCACGAAGTTGCGGAGGGCCTCACTAAGTAGAGAGAGAGAGAGAGAGAGAGAGAGAGAGAGAGAGAGAGAGAGAGAGAGAG
>PVJS01038160.1:0-19551 GCA_004027185.1 Glis glis
TTTTTGCGGTACCAGGGATTGAACGCAGGGGCATTCTACCTCCGCGCTACGCCCCCGGCCCTATTTTTTTATACTTTATTTTGAAACCAGGTTTCACGAAGTTGCGGAGGGCCTCACTAAGTAGAGAGAGAGAGAGAGAGAGAGAGAGAGACAGAGAGAGAGAGCGCGAGCGCGAGCTATGGCTAGCCGCGAACCCGTATCCTCTGGTCTCCACCTCCCAAAGTACTGGGATTACAAGCGTGCGCCGCCACCACGCCCGGCAATATTGATAATGTGCTGAAATTGTAATATTTTGGACATATCAGGGCAGGTAAAATATATCACTAAAATTATTTTCGTTCCTTAATTTTTTTTTTGCAATACTGGGGACTGAACCCAGGGGTATTCTACCTCCGAGCTACACCCCCAGACCTTTTTTTATTCTTTATTTTGAAACAGGGTCTCACTAAGTTGCCAAGGGCCTCACTAAGTAGCTGAGGCTGGCCACAAACCCGGATCCTCCGGTCTTAGCCTCCCAAGTACTGGGATTACAAGCATGTGCCACCATACCGGGCTTAATTTTTAAATTGCATATGTGGATCTCATTATATTTCTATTGAACACACTGGTCTAAAAGATATATTCCTAGAAAATGACAAGAATATTTTGGGAACATTTGCAATAAAGAACATAGGATTTTTTTTTTTTTTGCGGTACCGAAGATTGAACCCAGGGGTATTATACCTCTGCGCTACACCCCGGCCCTATTTTTTATCCCTTATTTTGAAACCGGGTCTCACGAAGTTGCGGAGGGCCTCACTAAGTAGCTGAGGCTGGCCACGAACCCAGATCCTCCAGTCTCCGCCTCCCAAGTACTGGGATTACAAGCGTGCACCACCACGCCCTGCTAGAACATAGGAATTATTAAAAGCACTAAAGAACTTGAAGTGTCTACATGTGGTCAAAAAGGAAACAAATAAGAATTTCCAGTGAATTATCTAGATCTAATATATAATCTAAGAAATGAATTAATAAATGAATTACTAGCCAGGCATGGTGGCACATGCCTGTAATCCCAGTACTTCAGAGGCTGAGACAGGAGAATTGCAGGTTTGAGGATAGCCTCAGCAAGTAGTGAGACTCCCAGCAACCAAGCAAGAACCTGTTTCAAAATAAGAATGCCCCTGGGTTCAATCCCAGTACCACAAATAAATAAATTACGAACGAGCTGGGAAATTAAAACACAAATTGGTATTTCCCCACAAAAAGACTTTAAAAAAGTGAAATCACATCTAGATCCTTTTATTAAAGAAAGGATTGGATTTACTTAAGAAAGGAAAAGCTGTGTTCGTTTAAAAACCATGGTAAATCATAAAAGCTTGATTGAAAACACCAAGTTCTTTTCTAAAAATAGAGTCAAAAAACAAGAAGTAAGAATTTTCCACATTCTAAGCCCATTTCCTATTCTTAGAAAGCAATCTGAGGGTCAGGCGTGGTGGCATACTCCTGTAATCCCAGTACTTGGGAGGCTAAGACAGGAGGATTGCAGGTTCAAGAAAAGCCTCAGCAATTTAGCAAGACTCTCAACAACCTAGTGAGACCTTGTCTAAAAAGAAAAAATAAAAAAGGGCGGGGGGGTGTAGCTCAGAGGCAGAATGTCCCTAGGTTTAATCCCCGGTACCACAAAAAAAAAAAAGAAAAAAGAAAAAGAAAAAAAGAGAAAGAAAAAAAGAAAGCAATCTGAGGAAAAATCACATGTGAGCAAAAATGCCAAGGGCATTCTGAAATTCAAGAAAAGATACAGCGTCTAAATGCACTTTGAATTCTTAAAGAACTGTCGTTCCGAAGAGAATGTAGCTTTGCTTCTTATTAGCATGGCATAAATTGAGCTTTGCCTCCTCAGAGGTCAAATGGTATCTTGAGATCCAGAGGAAACAAGCATTCTTTAGTAGGTCTAGAGAGGACTCTAAAGAATTAGAAAGCCTACCTAACAGATCCAACAAGTTAGAAATGGTAAAAAAGGATCTCTGATTATCAGAAAATACAAAAAAAAGGCACTAACACCTAAAAAAAATACACGATTCTCCCACATGAAGGAAGAAATATGACTCAATATATTAAAATGCCTAGTCTATGTTCCACATTTACCGAATGTCTACTATATGTAAGGCATTATTCTCAGAGCTACAAAAATAAAGTCATATTAAGACACATACCCTGTCTCTAAGAAGCTAATAGTGTGGTGAGTGAGGCAGGCAAATAAATAGTTACTATAGGGTATAAGCCATCTGAGATATTTAAGTAAAATGTTACATATAGTCACAAAGGTCTAAATCAGAGAAGAGTGTGCAAAGGGCCTTCAAGCTAAATCTGCCCTCACCTGCCACCCTTTTTACAAATAAAATTAAGATTTTTAGACAAGGCATATGATTAGTGAATTATTTAGCTAAATAATCAGTGATTTCATTAGCTAACACCATTTACCTCTTTAATTAGCTAAGAGCATACACAAGGTCCTTGGGTATATATATATATATATATATATATACTCTCTCTCTCTCTCTCTCTCACACACACACACACACACACACACACACACACACACAAAATCCTTACTTCAGATACAATGATGTCCATCTGACGCCGCAATTTCCTTAGGGTATTCATAAGTTGTTCAGGATCTTTATGTATTCCAACCCAGCAGCCATTAACAAAAATCTTGGTTGCACTAAAATCAAAAATGAAAAGCATTTTACATTTACCCATCCTATACTAAGCTATAAAGATTAACAGTAGTTTGAAAAGAAAACTCCTTCCATACATACTCAGCAATAGCAGCAGGAGAAATTTCTTCTAAATTTTCCATACTCCATTCTTCTAAAAACTCTAAAATTGGAGAAGGTTGAGATCCAACTGAAATATAAGCCATCAGGGCTAAATTCTTCACAAGTCCTACAGCATGGCCCTAAGAAATAAACCAAGTAATTACTCACATTGATTTTACATGTCTATAAAAATTATTATTTTCCATACACATTTTTCCTTCAATTTAAGATTTACTCTTATTTTCTAAGAACAAGATTATAAATAATATCTTAAGCTGGGCGTGGTGGCGCACGCTTGTAATCCCAGTACTTTGGGAGGCGGAGACCGGAGGATCCGGGTTCACGGCCAGCCTCAGCTCTCTCCCTGTCTGTCTGTCTGTCTATCTCTCTCTCTCTCCTTAGTGAGGCCCTCCGCAACTTCATGAGACCCGGTTTCAAAAATAAAGTATAAAAAATAGTGCCGGGGGCGTAGCGCGGAGGTAGAACGCCCCCGCGTTCAATCCCCAGTACCGCAAAAAAAAATATTAATAAATGAATAAATAAATAAATAAATAAATAACATCTTAGCTCTAAACCACAATGTATAATTAAATAAAAACCCTCTTAAAGTGATTATGCCTGACATAATTACCAGCAGACTTTCTGACCTGAACATAAATTCTAATGTATTACCTCCGGGGTCTCAGCAGGACACACCATTCCCCACAACGTATTATGCAACTGTCTTGGTTTTGCTAGCTTGCCATCTCTACCAATAGGAGAATTTAAACGACGCAGGTGAGAAAGAGTAGACGCAAACGTCAGGCGGTTTAACACCTACAAAAAAATAACAAATCATTAAAGTTTGGGCATTTCTGTGATTCACACTATCACACTGAGGCACAGTCATATTTTTACACATGATCCAATGAGCAAACTGTCCCCATCCTTACGTTTTCTAACCTTTCTTTGAATAATCTAGTTCATCCCCATAACTGAACTATTCCTTATTATAGTAGTGATGGCAAATATGTGATTTACAGTTCTAAGATACTACATAAACATTTTATGGTCTGTCTCCAAGCACTTAGGGACATTAGTTTCACAAGGGCAAGGACTTTCTTTTTTTTAATTATTTTGTTCTTAGTTGTATCTCAGCACCTAGAATAGTACTTGGCATACATTAGCAATTTAATAAGTGTTAAATACTATCAACTCACAACCCACTGACCACAGCAGACATCACTAATCCATCCCAGTACTTTTTCAGGCTGAGACCTCTCAATCTAAGAGAGATGCAAACATCCATTACCAGTACTTACAAGATATTAAGCAAGATAAATAAGTAACATTTAGAGAGGAAAAAAAAAAAAACAAAAAACAAGCAACTCAAGCTCCATATACCAATTTTTCCCAGTCCTAAAATAACCCAAACCTCATCCCTCCTCCTAAGTCTCCTATTATTATTCTTAATAGCATTGCCCTTCATCTCCCAACCTAAAAAATCTTAAAATCATTTTTGTCTCTCAGTTCTTCCACACATTAATAAATATATCCTGTCAGCCGGGCATGGTGGGATTACGCTTGTAATCCCAGTACTTTGGGAGGTGGAGACCGGAGAATCCGGGTTCGCGGCCAGCCTCCGCTCTCTCGCTTTCTCTCTCCCTCTCTCGCTCTCTCTCTTTCTCTCTACTTAGTGAGGCCCTCCGCAACTTCGCGAGACCCAGTTTCAAAATAAAGTATAAAAAATAGGGCCAGGGGTGTAGGGCGGAGGTAGAATGCCCCTGCATTCAATCCCCGGTACCACAAAAAAAAATATATCCTGTCAATCTATCTAGAAATTTTCCAAAAACTCTAGCCCCTCTCTTCCCAATGTCACAGCAGTACCTTAGATCAGCCATTTACCCAACACCTACACTACTTCCATTACCTCCTAAATCCCTGCCTTGTTGCCTCTAATCTACCCTCCTCAGTTACCAGAATTACTGAATCACGGATATGTCTATATCATTCATCTCTTTAAAAAAATATTAAACAGGTCACCACTGACTACAGAAGAGTCTGACATTAAAGCTCTTCTCAATGAAATCCCAGACATCTTTCCCCTGCCAGTCTCTCGACACTCCTGTGCTCCACCGACACTGCCACATGCCCACACTGTCTTTGGTACTGCCACAGAATGGAATGCACTTCTCCACCTCTGTAAAAGCCCTCTGAGCCACCTCCAGGAAGAACTGTTCCCTTTTCTATACTCTATGGAGTTTCACAAAGTAAATCACAAGGTCTTAAAAGAGCTACTTTCTAAATAGTTCTCAAATTTGATTCCATTCTCCACCTCTACAAAACTGTTCCAGTTGAGGCCCTAATTATTTCTCATCCAGGCTGTTTCAACAATCTTCCTGTCAACAACCTCGTCCTTCTCAAATCTTTTCTCCATACTGCCCATTACTATGAATGTATCTAAAATACAAAAATGACCCTGTCACTCCCCCTCTATAAGCTGTTCCCAGCTCCCCTCTCTCCAACCCTACCTTCCTAATTCCCCATTTTGATCTGAAAACCCTGAACTGCCCTAGCTCCCCCAACACACACACACACACACACACACACACACACACACACACACACAAACTTTTTTACATCTCAGGCTATAATAAATGTCTTTTTCCAGCATTCTCACAGAGCTGTTGCCATCTCTTTATTATAATACTCTACCATGTTGTAATTATCTGTTTACATCCAACTACAAGTACAGACAGTAAACCACTGAAGATCAAGGATCATGTTTTATTCATCTCTGCATCTCTGATGTGTGGCAGAGTAACTGTCACATCATAGGGCCCAATAACAATTCACTGAACTGGATTTGCAGTGTGGCATTTATCACACTACAGCTCAGGGTACAGTGAATCTGCTTCCTCTGTTAGATGCTGATGAACTTCTTGAGGGATAGGATAGGATAGGATCTCATTCAAGTTTGTGAACCCAGCATCACAAAACCAAGTATACTCAATAAATTCTTACTGAGTTAAACAGAACTAGAAATATAATTTTGCAGCCAGGTGTGGTGGCACATGCTTGTAATCACATTACTTGGGAGGCTGAGACAGGAGGATCGCAGGTTTGCAGCCAGCCTCAGCTACTTAGTGAGGCCCTCCACAATGTAGTGAGACCCTGTTTCAAAAGTAAAGAATAAAAATAGGGCTGGGGGTGTAGCTCGGAGGTAGAATAACCTAGGTTCAATCCCCAGTACCACACAAAAAAAAAGAAATGTAATTTTGCTATCAGCAATCTTCTAAAATTTCTTAGAGCATCTAGGTAGGAATCAGGAACTTGAATTTGATATCTGAATACCAAATCAGTTGGGTAATGCCACTATTGGCTAGCTTAAAAAAAGAGGGGGAGACTTCCCAAAATTCCATAACACTAGACAAGTACATTATAGGTTTTCAATCTTATACAGAAAGCAAATATAAATATATATATAAAAAATAAAAATGTCTACTGAGACATTTTTTCAAAAAGCCTTTCCCCATTATTCCACCTGAGATTAGGTACTATATTCACGGTATATGCAACAGAATATTAAAAAAAAGGGTTAGAAATACCGTATTTCCCAACAAATGAAGGGAATGTCTATTTATTCTCTGGGTTAACTTCTTTTTTTTTTAACGGTACTGGGGATTGAACCCTGGGGCATTCTACCTCTGAGCTACACCCCCAGTCCTATTTTTTATTCTTTGTTTTGAAACAGGATCTCACTAAGTTGCATAGGACCTCACTAAGTAGCTGAGGCTGGCCGTGAACCTGCGATCCTGCTGTCTCAGCCTCCCAAGTACTGGGATTACAAATGTGCGCCACCACGCCCAGCTCTGGGTTAACTTCTAATATGGAAGTTTTGTGTGTGTGTGTCTGCTGGAATTGAACCCAGGGTTGTTCTACCTCTGAGCTACACCTCCAGCCCTATTTTTTTTTTTTTTGAAACAGGGTCTCGCTAAGTTGCTGAGGCCAGCCACGAACCTGTGATCCTCCTATCTCAGCCTCCCAAGTACCGGGGATTACAAGTGTGTGCCACCATGCCCAGCTAATAAGGGGTTTTTAAAAAGACAAAAATTTCACTAACAGACTGTCTCACCTCCCAAGCAGCTAGTCTAACTTATTAACTATCTTGAGTTTCTAAACTGCAAGCCAAAAATTTAATAAGTCTCTCACAGCAGTGCTATAACTAATTTAAGAAAAATTTCATTTTCATAATTCAAAAGCCCCCAGTGATTTTACATTTGACCAGGAAAAGAAATATCTAAATAACTTACATTCAATAAATGAAAGACTCTACTAGTCCTAGAACATTTTTCCTATGAATACTATAATCATAGTTAACAACCCTACCTGAGATACTCCAGCTCTGGCTTGATGAGCTTTCTTTTGGTCACCCCAGTTTCCAGTAGCTAAAGAATATTTCAGGCCATCAGATATGATTCTTGTTTTAATTGCCAATTCCAAGTTAAAATCCTTTCCTCGATCAATAAACTTCTGTGCGTAGATCCGAACTTCCTTCAGCAAATTCTTAAACATACTGCCAAATAAAATGGTATTGTTTTAAACAAGGTCTACAACATGTGTTCTCAATAAGGACAATATTTTGAAACAGGGTCTTGCTAGGTTGATGAAGTCTCACTACTTGCTGAGGCTGTCTTTGAATCTGCAATCCTCCTGTCTGTCTCAACCTCCCAAGTACTGGGATTATAGGCATGCGCCACCACGCCCGGCTTCAAACATTTTATAAAGCTACCAGAGAAGCAGGACTTGGTGGCACACGCTTGTAATACCAATACTTGGGAGGCTGAGACAGGAGGATTGCAGGTTCGAGGACAGACTCCGCAACTTAATTTGAAACTCTGCCTGTTTCAAATTAAAAAATAAAATAGGGCTGTGGATGTAGCTCAGAGGTAGAATGCCCCTGGGTTCAATCCCCAGAATAAATTGTGTTCATGAGCTTTAGCAGACATGAACCAGAATTAAATCTGGGCAAGCAGCAAAGAGAATGCAGAAAATTTCAGGTGTACCTAATATGGATACCAAGATGGTTTAGCACCTCCATGTGTAATGACTCATCTAAAGTGAATCTCAGCCGGGCGTGGTGGCACACGCCTGTGATCCCAGTACTTGGGAGGCTGATACGGGAGGATCCGAGGTTTGAGGACAGCCCCAACAAGTCATGAGACTCTCATCAACCTTGAGAGACTGTTTCCAAATAAGAAATAAAATCAGGCTGGGGGTGTAGCTTGAAGGTAGAATGCCTCTGGGTTCAATCCCCAGTACCACAAAAATAAATAAATACATACATACATACATATATTCACATATACATAAATAAATAAAGTGAATCTCTCAGGACAGAGTGGCACACACCTGTAATCCTAGTACTTAGAAGGCTGAGACAGGAAGATCACAGGTTTGAGGACAGCCTCAGCATCTTAGCAAGGCCTTCAGCAACTTAGCAAGACCCTGTTTCAAAATAAAAAATAAAACAGGGCTGAGGATATAGCTGGGAGGTAGAATGCCCATTGGTTCAATCCCCAGTATGCAGTAAGTAAATAAATAAATAAATATAGTGAGTGAATATCCCTACTTCAACAATTTAATTTTGCAATTTCTTACCCTCTAAATAAGAATGCAAGTAGCGGCCCAGCAAGATCCAATCTTTTGTTTCCATAGTGATCTCTGTCATCTAGTTCTCTTCTACCCAAAGCTGCTAGAAGTAATCTATGAACCATATACCTTAAAAAAAAGAAGGAAAGAAAAGAAAAAGAAGTGAAAAGGAAAGCCTTTGGTTTTGGCTTTTTTCCCCTTAATGTATATTTAATAAAAAAAACATTTTTTACATCTTCAGTTTTAAGAAAAACACTTTATCTCAACTATATCTTGGTAAAGAACTTAAAACAATAAAATTTAACATACCCCAAGAAATAGGCTTTTTTGGTCTCACAAAAATCACTGACACCAACATGAGGGAGCATTTCTTTTTGTAAGACTTCTTTTGCATATTTAATTCTTTTCTCTTTAGTAACACCAGGCTTTGCCCCTCTTGAACCAATGAAATTTAATGCAACATTCTGTTCTTGGATGACAAAAGCTTCATCAAGAGAAGGTTTCACCTATCAAATAATTTATATAAAAGTTATTTTCAAATTCATATTTTCACTTTTTTTTGGCGGGTTTGGGGACGGAAGCCAGAGCCCTGTGTATGCTAGGCAAGCACTCTACCACTGAGCTATATCCCCAGCATATTTTCACCATAAAATGAATCAGCTATTATTTTAAAAAACCACATATTCCTATGAACCTAATCAAATATATGAATATTGTTTAGAAAATCAAAGAATCACAAAATCTTAGGACTAGAACACCTCAAAGATCTAGAGATTTCTGACAAAATCCATTCATCACCACAAGCAATTTCACTTCCTAGAAAAATACAAAAAAATTCCACTACAAAGAGAGAAGTGTAGTTTTGTTTGTTTGTTTGACCAATAGAAAAATAAAATTTCTTCTAGGTATCTCAAATATATTCAGAGACATTCTATGGTCCTATTAAATTTACTGAACTATAAATGAATAAATGCCAGATTGTTTTCAGTCTTGATATTAAGTCCTTTTTTTTTCTTCCCAGTACAGGGGTCGAACCCCAGGCCTCACACATGCTAGAAAAGTACTCTACTACTGAGCTACACCCCCTAGTCCTTTATTTTTTTTGGGGGGGGCGGTACCGAGGATTGAAACCAGGGGCATTCTACCTCCAGGCTACACTCCCAGCCCTATTTTTTAATCTTTATTTTGAAACAGGGTCTCACTAAGTTGCGGAGGGCCTCACTAAGTAGCTGAGGCTGGCCGCGAACCCAGATCCTCCTGTCTCAGCCTCCCAAGTACTGAGATTACAAGCGTGTGCCACCACGCCCAGCTTCTAACATTCTAAATTTCCAATTTTACACAATAATGAGGATGAGAAATCAGAGATAGCATTCAGTAATTTTGGCATCTTTAAGTACCCCTTAATCTTATCACATATATTAAAACGCCCTTCTTGTTTTTGACTTCCGATGTCTTCTTAACACAACCATGACACCAAAGATCAGAAAAGGACACATAGCTGGGCATGGTAGCACACACCTAAAATCCTAGCTACTCAGGAGGTTAAGACAGGAGTATCAAGTATCAAGCTCACAGCCAGCCTGGGCAACTTAGCAAGACCCTAGTTTCAAAATAAAAATTTTTAAAAAGGGGCTTAGAAGGTAGCTCTGTGGTAGAGTGCCCCCCCAGGTTTAATTCCCAGTACTTAAAAAAAAGGGGGGTTATTCCCTCAAATGGGACAAAATATGTGACTCTTAATGCAGTACCCTGGAAGCACACGATATTGTTTCTCTATTTTTCCTGCCAAAAAATGCATAAATTGAATCTAATCATGAGGAAGTATCTCAATTCCAAATTGAAGGAAATTCTACAAAATAAATGGCCTATCCTCTCTAAAAATTTTGATATTAAAGCCAGGCGTGGTGGCGCACGCCTGTAATCCCAGTACTTAGGAAGCTGAGATAGGAGGATCACAGATTTGAGGACAGCCTTAGCAACTTAATGAGGACTTCCACAACTTAGACCCTATTTCAAAAATAAAGCATAAAAATATGGCTGGGGGTGTAGCTCAGAGGTAGAGTGCCTCTGGGTTCAACCTCCAGTACCAAAAAAAAAAATTTTTTGATACTATAAGAGACAAAGAAAGGTTGAGGAAAGAGGCTTTAAAACTAAAAAGATATAAAGACAAAATGAAATGCATGATGCTGAATTGGATTCTGAACTAAGAAAAAAATGCTACTAAGGACATTATCAGGATAACTGGCAAAAATTTGAATAAGATCTATAATTGATAATATTGTAAGTTTCTTGATTTTAAAAATTATACTTTGATTATGTAAGTGAATGCCTTAGTCCTTCGAAAGCATACACTGAAGTATTTCTGAGGAAAGGACCATGATGCCTGGAACTTACTTTCAAATGGTCCATAAAAAAGTAATGTGTAAGCCGGGCATGGTGGTGCACACTTATAATCCCAGTACTTGGGAGGCTGAGACAGGAAGATCACAGGTTCATGGCCAGCCTCAACTACTTAATGAGGCCCTCCGCAACTTAGAGAGACCTGTTTCATAACAAAGAATAAAAAATAGGGCTGGGAGTGTAGCTCAGAGGTAGAATGCCCCTGGGTTCAATTCCCAGTACCCCCCCACACACACACACAATAATGTGTATTATATAGAAACAGAATGAGAAAGCAAATATGGCAAAAGTAGCAACTGAAGCTGGGTGAAGAGTATACAAGAGTTCTCTGTACTGTTCTTGCAACTTTTCGGTAAGTTTGAAATTCTTTCAAAATAAAAGGCTTAAAAAAGAAAAGACACCAACTACTCATTTTCCCTTTTTAACTAAATTGCACCAAACTAGTGTGCTTTTACAATTTTCTTTACTACTGTACCTTCATGCTGCTGCCATTGAACTCTGACTGCCTCTAGTTTTCATGTCTATTTTACACAGAACTGTCAGAAGAGAGGCCTCAGCAGGGCTGAAGGCTTTCACTAACTACACAGTAAATGGCATGCGATTGTGATAGCTAAATTGCTCTTCAGAGCAGCTTTCTACTGTGTTAAGGTTAGCAACAATCAGTACTTCTAAATTTCTTATAAAACACTAAGAATACATTTAGCTTTCACATTACCATTTCCATCATCTCTGGATCTTCAAAATCATAAATAATATGTTCCAAGATATCTCTGTCAGACACAAAACCTAATGCTCTGAACACAATAATGATGGGAACTTCTTGCTTGATATATGGTAGAGTTGCCACAATGCGCTGACCAATAGCACTCTTTTTTGCACCCTAGAAAAACAAATATCATTAGAACATTAATATACAAGAGCTCAGAGCATCATAAAAACATCAAGAGAAAGCCGAGCATGGTGGCGCACGCTTGTAATCCCAGTACTTGAGAGGCTAAGACCGGAGGATCCGGGTTCATGGACAGCCTCAGCTACTTAGTGAGGCCTCCGCAACTTAGTGAGACCCTGTTTCAAAATAAAGAATAAAAAATAGGGCTGGGGGTGTAGCTTGGAGGTAGAATGCCCGTGGGTTCAATCCCTGGTACTGAAAAAAAAAAAATCAAGAGAGCCATTAAATATATATGTTCACTGTACGTATTTCAAAAGAAGTATGCCTTCACATACTGACAAACCTCCTAAGGCTATTTTTCAAAATCACTGGAACAGATTTACTTAATTTTACAGACAGCCTAATCATTTACATCAGACAAAACTTCAAATGTCTTCCAACTGCCTGCCAAGAATCTCTAAGAATTACCAAATACTACATTTGGAAATGACTTTTGGCTACCTTGGCTACCAAAGAATATAAATACAATTGATACCTTGCCATCCCCTACCCCACAGAGGGTTGGGGAGATTCCGGAAGAAAGAGATGAAGGGTAAAGAGAAAGAACATGAATAGACAAATAGGAAAAAAGTCAAGCACAGAATGAAAACTAGATATTAAATCAGAGCTGGTCTGTGAAGTTTCTCCTTGTTCAAATAATGCTTCAAAATTAACAGCCTCTTATATGCTTCTTTTTTCCAATTTCTTCCTCATTAACTGTACACACTTACAGAGTAAGTTATTAGCCTATACTGGCATATCTGGCTACTCGGTTTTAGTCGTATTTCTCCACTTCAAATTTGTTCTTCCTTCTCTTGGCCTCACAACCCTACATAATCATGATTCCTCTAGTAACAACTTCTGTCACCCTCCTCCCACTTCAGGCCTTCTTCCATAGAAAGTTTATCCCATCTCCTAACTTTGTTCAGTAACAAATTATCATAAATTATACCCAAACCTTCATCTTGATCTTTTTCCTTCACCTTCAGCCCTCATATTTCCAACAACTATGTGGTTGTCTCTACTTTAATGTCAGTTATTCAGTCTATTACTTCTTTCATAAAATATCTTATTTCAGAACACATAGAATACTCAAAAATAATGCTTACATCATGAACTCATAACCCAAAATCTTTTTGTCTAAAATTAAACTCACTATGCTCACTCCAAAATCAATTCTTGGAAGTTCTCTATTTTATCATCATTCTTCCAGAACCTCAGAATAGAAATCATGAAATCCTAATTGACTTATCCTCTTATTATACCAAACTTATCATTAAGTCCCAATGATTTTCCTTTCTCTGACTCCAATTAATTCATTTTGTCCTGAGTTGCCAAAAAAAAAACTCCCTAATAAACTGTGTTCTTTTCTTGGCCCTTCATAATCCAGGCCAATTCTCTTCAACAAAAACTGTCCAGCACAATCACATAGGGACTTATTCCAAATACTTGCCCCTAGGCCTCATTCAGCACCACCATCCCCACCGTTTGGTCAGCACGCTGGGGAGGCAAGGGCTATTTTTTGTACTTCAGAGAGTCTTAAGGTTATTGATGTAAACTTTTAGTTAAGAACCCCAATCCAGAGCCATCATAATTATCTACTCCTTAATCACTATTTAACCTATTTTATTCAGCTGAGTCAAAGCTATTTTCTGAGGTAATTCTCTCCTCCACCACAAATATCTTTCCAGTTTCTCTCTGCTTATTTAAATCCATACTATCGCAGGGCGTGGTGGCGCACGCTTGTAATCTCAGTACTTGGGAGGCTGAGACCAGAGGATCCAGGTTCGCGGCCAGCCTCAGCTACTTAGTGAGGCCCTCCGCAACTTAGTGAGACTCTGTTTCAAAATAAAGATTAAAAAATAGGGCTGGGGGTGTAGCCTGGAGGTAGAATGCCCCTGAGTTCAATCCTCAGTACCACCAAAAAAAAAAAATCCATACTATCTTTCAAAGTTTAATTCCTAAGTTTTCATTGGCCACGCCATCCTAGTAATCTCATCCTCCTCACAAGCTTCTACACATCTATTTATATAACAGGTGTCATTTGGCCTTTGCACTGTTACTATCATTTAATTAATCTCAATTAATTAAATTAATCATTAATGGTTAATTAAATTAATCATTAATCTCAATAAAACCATTACTCTCTTGTTTGGGGGGGGGTAACTGGGGACTGATCCAGGGGAGCTCTACCTACTTCCAGCCCTTCTTATTAATTAATTAATTAATTTTGTGGTACTGGGGATTGAACCCAGAGGCATTTCACCTCCGAGCAACACCCCCAGCCTTTTTTATTTTTTGTTTTGAAATAGGATCTCGCTAAGTTGCTGAGAGTCTCACTAGGTTGCTGAGGCTGTCCTTGAACATGCAATCCTCCTGTCTCAGCCTCCCAAGTACTGGGATTACAAGCCCAGTACTTGGGAGGCCACCAGGCCCAGTTAAGGATGGCAGGTTTGAGGATAGCCTCAGCAACATAGCAAGACTCTCAGCAACCTAGCAAGACCCTGTTTCAAAACAAAAAAATTTTAAAAAGGGCTGGGGCTGAGATAGGAGGATTGCAGGTTCATGGCCAGCCTCAGCAATTTAGTGAGGCCCTCTGCAACTTAGTGAGACCCTATTTGAAAATAAAATAAAATATGGCTGGTGGTGTAGCTCAGAAGTAAAATACCCCAGGGTTCCATCCATCTCCAGTACCAAAAAAGAAAAAAAGGGCTGGGGGGAAACTCAGAGGCAGAATGTCCCTGGGTTCAATCCCCAATACCAAAAAAAAAAAAGATAAAATAAAACAATCTGAGTAATATAATTGGCACATAGTAAATACTCAAAAAGTTCTTAGTAGAGTTCATTACCATATGAAACATGCTTTGACATACAAGTTCTAAGATACCAAATGATCCCTGCCTCCTACTGTATTACCCTTGTATAAATCCCTACAAAATATAGGCTGCAGGTACTGACTTTTGTCTAATAAAAAAATATGGCAGAGGCTGGGCGTGTAGCTCATGATAGAGTGCATGCTTAGCATACACTAGCACCTGCCTTCAATCCCCAGCACCACAAAAAAAAAAAAAAGCAGCAGCAGCTTCTGTGATTTAAGCTCTAAAAGACGAGTTTCCATTTTGCTTGTATATGCTCTCTCTGTGGCTCCTTTTGCTTATGCCCTCTGAAGAAACAATCTTCTGCAGAATGGAGAGGCCCGCAAGGCAAAGAGCTGAGAGGGGCTTCCAACCAAAGCCAGGAAAGACCTGAAGCACTTAGTCCAACAGCCAGTGAACAACTGAGCCCCGCCAGCAACCATGAGTGAGCCTTGAAACGACTATAGGCCACACAGACATCTGGACTACAGCCTCAGCAGAGAGCCAGCTGAGCCAACCCAGAGTCCTGACTCACAGAAACTATGAAATAATAAACGCTGCTATTAATCTGTTGCACGGCAATAGGTAAATCATAAAGCCTAACATATGACACCAATAACATGATCCAGAAAAGTTTTCTGACTAAGAATGCCATGTGGTAAATGACAAAACAAGGCACAAAGGAATAAACCCAAAAAACATCCTATCCCAGGCCATACATACCTGTCCTCCTCTTGCTAGCATGCTAACCCATATAGTACTGGTTGGTCGGGAAGAATTCTCCAGACATGATCTGCACTCTCCTGTGTAGGCATATTTAGAATCCTTTTTGGCAAACACATAGACTGTGTTTGTTGCCATTTTCTCTTGAGCAATCAGAACCTATATGGACAATAATAGTTATAGCCATGAAAGACAAACGGTCAGTAAAGTAGGAAGAAGAGTGAAATCTGCACCTTAATTTAATTTTATTACATACACTCACTGAAACATGAATTCTTGAACTTTATAAATTACATTTTGCATACATGCTTCATAGAAATATACAAGTTCTAACAACTGACCAAATTGCTAGTACATATTATATTCAGCCACATAAAGTTTGCTTTACGTAAGTTCAGCTGTCACACCCTAAATAATTTAACTGCCACTTTCACGTTATCCTGTATGAATGTCTACTTTTTTTAATTTCAACTTTAATAACTTAAATTTTAACTCTAATTTTGTAATGTCCTAAAATAACGTTACTATACCTTTTCTGATCCATTAATAATGAAATAGCCCCCAGGATCCAAGGGGCATTCATTTAACTGACAGAGATCACGATCTGTTAAGCCATTCAATAGGCAGTAAGTTGAACGCAGCATGATTGGGATTTTTCCTATAAAAGTTTTCTGATGCTGAGTCTGAAGTTGTTCTTCGCCTTCTTTAATGACTGTTTTTGTTATATCAACATATAATGGAGCAGAATACCTTTGAAAATAGAAGTAGGTCACAGTTTAGCAGTAGTGTTTGCTAGTGTAAACCCTCAACACTACATTTTCTGAATTCTATTGCAACATCAGTCGCTGACAAGGAAAAATTTTTCTTACGTGAGATTTCTTAGTCTGGCTTCATTTGGCATCATTGCTGAAGGTGCACCATCTCTTTCCCAATGGGTAGGCTTAGAGAGGTAAATTTGTTCAAACTTCAGCAAATATCTTGGCTGAAATTAAACCAAAAATATGAAAAGGTAAGTAATTTTCCCCTAAAAGTTTTAATAATTCCATTTTAATTGACATTAACATTTTAAGTAGAAGCAGCTCTGAAAACTGGAGATATAATTCAATTTTACTGACATGAGGACTCTCCAATGTCAACACCCACACTGCATATATGTCAAGTTTTACACCTAAATGCTTTCTTAAGGCAGAAGACCAAAAAAAAATTTAATATGCTACAAGTAAGTTAAAATTGCACTCATCATCTGCTCCAAGTTTATATGAAACTGCCAAAATGTATTGTATTAATAATCTATACAGTTTAATCTGCCTTCTCCTTGTTTAGGGTCAAAAGTATGAAGTGATCCAAGAACAAAGAGTCAAATTCAGACAATCATAACTGCTCAAATCTAACCAATAAAAGCCAGGCAAGGTGGTGTATGCCTGTAATCCCAGTACTTAGGAGGCTGAGACAGAAGGACCACAGGTTCGAGGCTAGCTTCGGCAACCTAGTGAGACCCCATTTCCAAACAAAAACTAAAAAGGACTGGGGGTATAATTTTTTTTGTGTGTGTGGTACCGGGGATTGAACCCAGGGGCGTTCTACCTCCGAGCTACATCCCCGGCCCTATTTTTTATACTTTATTTTGAAACCAGGTCTCACGAAATTGCAGAGGCCTCACTAAGTAGCTGAGGCTGGCTGCGAACCCAGATGCTCCGGTCTCAGCCTCCCAAGTACTGGGATTACAAGTGTGCACCACCACGCCCGGCATGGGGGTATAATTTAGAGGTAGAATGCCCCTGGGTTCAATTCCCAGTACTACAAAGAAAAATCTAATCAATATAATATCGGGAAAATTAAACCTAACTCTTCAATTAAATATACAAAAGAATTCTAATCATTCTATATAAAGTACTGAGAACTTCCAACCCTGCCTGACTATAACATAGCCCACAGCAAAAAAAAAAAAAAAACAAGTAAACATCTATTATCTCCTCTGTAAGAAAGCAAGATCCAAGAGAACAAATTTTCAGAGCTAAATGGATACTGGATTTCTCTCTAAATCAAATCTCACGAAGATAGTACTAAGCAGATCCTTAACTAAGAGAAAAATAATTGACCCCCAAGTCTCCCAAGCTACAGTAGGTCAAAGGCAAAGAGAATTGGCAGTGATAACTAATCAAGGGGAAGGCAACCATCCACTCCTTATTTCCTCCATCACTCTAGTCTAGGAAATTATAGTATATTTAAGCTCCTCCAAGATCTTCATCTGCCTCCAGCCTCTTTCCCTTCCAAGTAAACACCATTTCCAAAGTGACCTTTCTAAAATAATGCTTTATGCACATTTTTTAATAATCTCTCAACAAATCCTCATGACACCCAAAGTCTTTGACAATCTGGTTCCATCTCATCTTTCAATAAGAACTATCAAATACAGATACACCAAGCCAGGGAAGGTGACACACACCTATCATCCCAGCTACTCAGGAGGCTGAGGCAGGAGAATAAGTCCATCGCTAGCCCTGGCAACTTAGAGAGAACCTGTCTCAGAATAAAAAGAGCTGGGGATGTAACTCAGAGGAAGGGCACTTGCCTAGGATATACACGGCCCTCCCTGAGTTCGATCCTGAGTACCACCCCCGCCCCAAAAAAACCTTTTTCTTTTATGATTTACACTATGCTACCACAGCAAAAAGTAGGATTATCTAAAGCAATATGACAATTTCTGGCTCACTTCTCCTAGTCATTCATATCTGAGTTCCTTTCACGACTATTAAATACCTACTATCTGAATAAAGATTAGGGTTTTGGATTACTTATAAAACCGCATGTCTCCATAAATCAGGAGCTGATTGAAGATTCTACTAAGTACACACTGCTAAAAGCTCCTGATTTTTCCCCCCTGATACTGGGAATCAAACCCAGGAGTACTCTACCAATGAGCCACATCCCCAGCCCTTTTTATTTTTTTATTTTATTTTTTTGTGGTACTAGGGATTGAAACCAAGGGCATCCTACCTCTGAGCTACATCACCAGTCCTATTTTATTTTGGAACAGGATCTTGCTAAGTTGCTGAGGGCCTCACTAAGTTGCTGAGGCTGACCTCAAATCTGTGATCCTCCCGTCTAAGCCTCCACACCCTGCTACTCACTGATTTTTAAGCCTTATAGCAGGTGAGAGAAGAGGTTAAATTTCAAGCCAACACTCTTCTTTTATCCATGTAATCTTATTAGAATAATGGTCTTACCGGTTCTTCGACTTCTCCACTAGCATGCTGAGCTTCGGCTTGTAGGTCAATAGGTGGAGCATCTTCTACAATTCTTTGAACAGACATCTGAATAAACTCATCAAAAGAATCCAGCTGTTGTCTGACCAAGCCTTTCTCATCAAAATAGGAACTAGGAAAATATTTAAGTTCATAATCAGTTGCAACTCAGTTTGTTCTCTAGCATATTTCCCCATTTTTATTATAATTCAATTCACCAAATACTCAAATACCAACCACTATCTGCCAATCACTGCATAAGATACTATGAGGTACCTAGAAAAAGAATAAGGCCAGCAGTATTTTCTTTGAAGACCTTATTATTAAGTTTGGGGCAAAGAAACTTAAAGCACAACGTAAGAACTGTAAAGGAAACTCTGATTTACAAATGTCTTTTTTTGCTTTTTGTTGCTAGGGATTGAACCCAGGGGCATTCAACCTCCAGGTTACACCTCCAGCTCTTTTTGGTTTTTACATTTATTATTTAAATTAGGGTCTCAAAAGTTGCTGAGACTGCAATCCTTCTGTCTCAGCCTACCAAGTACTGGGATTACAGGAGTGCACCACCACACCTGGCTTATAAATGTCTTTTATAGGCAAATTTCATTTGACCTCTTTGAAACATTTCTTAAAAAAAACTATTGAAAGAAAATGGATAGTGACACCAGGCGTGGTGTCGCACACCAGTAATCCCAGTACTTGGAAGGCTGAGACAGAAGGATCGCAGGTTTGCGACCAGCCTCAGCAATATGGTGAAGTCTTCAAAGGTAGAACACGGCCGGGCGTGGTGGCGCACGCTTGTAATCCCAGTACTTTGGGAGGCGGAGACCGGAGGATCCGGGTTCGTGGCCAGCCTCAGCTCTCTCTCTCTCCCTGTCTCTCTCTCTCTCTCTCTCTCTCTCTCTCTCTCCTTAGTGAGGCCCTCCGCAACTTCGTGAGACCCGGTTTCAAAATAAAGTATAAAAGAT